>JAVJIF010004190.1:0-194926 GCA_038442645.1 Agave tequilana
CTCAAAGATTGCTTCAGAGGTCCTTAGGTTTTGTTTTATAGCTTTATAGCTATGTTAAAGAATAGAGAGTAGGTTTGAAGCTCAACACACAACGTTTTCCACGCGTATGCTATTTCCAAGTTTATTCCTCATAAATATACAAAATACTTTTAACACTAATTCTTCCTTCTACAAATCTGTTTTTATGTTGTATACTGATTTCCTGTTCAAAATAGTTTTTGATCAAAATATTTTTTTCCTCTCAAATTTCCCTTTCTATTTCAATTTTCGACCTGAGCCGGTCGACCGGCAATATACCACCAGTCGACCGAAGATCTGGCAGAGTGCACGTATCCGTTGCACGTCTGTCGGTCGAACCGGTAGGCTACCGGTAGTCGACCGAAGTTTTTAGTTTGCTCTCTGTATCTTACCAGTCGACCGGTGGTCTTACCGGCCTTCCCCGATAGTTTTATCTTTTATCTTTTCGTTCGACCGGCTATCTACCGATAGTCGACCGGTACATGTTTTTGAGTCTCAGTCAGGAGCAGTCGACTGTACCAGTCGACCGATAGTTCATAACGGTCAAATTTTTGAACTATCGGTCGCCCGGGCCAGTCGACCGATATGGCCGTTGAACAGTAAAACGGGCATATTTTTAAATCTGTTTTAACTTGATTTTTTGAAATTAAATATCCGTTAGAGGGTATATTTGGAACTAATTACTTCCTAATCTTCAGTAATTAATTCCTAACCCTAAAACCTAGCCCTCTCCTATAAATAGGGGGTGTTTGGGAGAGTTTCTTTACAACAATTATTCAAGGAAAATTCAAAAGTTTGGGATATTTCAAAGAGCTGTTTCTTGTTTTTGTGCTGATATTTCTCATTCATTTTCAGAGTGTCTTGATATACTCTCTGAATTTGATTTTCTTTCTTCACTTACACAAGAGCTTCATTCCTTCTCAATATTCTCTAAGGACCTTTGTAAGGGAAGAGATATTTGAAGAGAGAGTTTGTTTGATTGATCTTTGATTTAGAAATTGTATTGTGCTGAAATTGTAGGAGTTGGGTACTCATTTGTAATTGATCTTTGTGATAGTGAAAGTAGCTAGAATCCTTCTGGGGAAGGCGGGGAGTAGAGCTGGGTGCTCGAACCTCGATAACATATCTTTGTGTTTGCGATTGGTTTACTTTCCATTGCTATTACTTAGTGTTTTTGATTGCTATTGCCATATTCATTCATTCATCTCATTGCATTTGCTTCATAATTTTTAAATTGGCCTTAGATTAGCATAATCACCTATTCACCTCCCCCCCCTCTAGGTGATTTTCATCTTCAGCACAACACGGGTGTTGGACTCGAATAGCCCATTAGTCATGATCTCTCCGAAGGATAGCATGCTAGGGCTACTGAGCCTGTCCCGACGCTCTTTTTGACTTCAAAGCAAACACTGGAGCAATCCTCTGAAGAACAAAGGTCATATTTGGATCTGCGCCACCTACATGTCTAAAGTGCCACTTCTTGGACAGAGGATTGGAGAATATCGCACTACAAAGAGGACAACACACAGTTAGAAATCTAAATGAAAAATGACTAAGTATTGGAGCTAAGGTGCAAAGTTGAGTCTAGACGCGGAGCTCAGTGAAGTCTGCGTCTAAACCTAAAAACGCGTGGCTTGCATGAAGCCTGCATTTTAAACTCCTCAACTTAGAAATTTTTCTAAGTGTTGGACCTAGACGTGAGATTCAGTGAAGCCCGCGTCCAACTTCAGAGATGCGAAGCTCACATCAAATCCGTGTATGAACTCCCTCACTTAGGAAAATTCTCTAAGTGTCAGGATTAAATGTAAGGCTCAACGAAGCCCCGTTCAACAAGCAAATATGGGTTCAAGCTGATGAAGCAAGGACGCGGAGGTCGTCAAACCCGTGTCTTGTCCACTATGCAAGAACCATGTCTGAATGTAAAAAAGCGAATGTAAGCCTCGCGTTAGTGGTTCAATTCAGAAGAAACTTAAGAGTTAAGATAACTCTTCAAGTCCTTTAATGGCAAAAACCAGGTCGAATGGTTCTTTACCTGAAATGGGGGCTTCCTGCATGGAAGAGTCACCCATTTGCATCTCTGGAGCGACAGCGCTCGACGACGAAGCCACATGCTTTGTTTTTGGGGCCATTTCGACCATGAATTCTGTATCAAAGACGAAAGAAAGAAGGAAAAAGCTCAGAGAATTTATTAAAGTTCAGAAAGTCCTCAACACAGGGCTCAGTGGAGAAGAAAAGAGTCTAATGATGACTCTTGAAAGACTGATGTCTTTTATAGACACAGTAATCCACAAAGATACGCGGCACATGTCTCGAGCCAAATCTCCGCCTGATGCGTGGCACGCGCCTTGAATGCGATCCTCGCGTATCAAGGGAAAGGCGCTTCTTTGAGCTCCACCAGACACGTGGCATGCACATTGAACGCGATCCTCGCGTATCAAGAGAAGAGTCTCCTCAGCTCCGCCAGACACGTGGCAATGTCCCATAATGCGAGTCTCGCGTTTAACAGGATTGTTTCTCTTTAAAGAAGGACCACATCACCACCTTGAAGTCCGCGTTACTTCAACAAAGTAACAGCTGTATCTCCGCTTCAATGTTCCCGTCTCTCCAATATAAAGAGAGAGAAAGTCTCATTTCTACTGCAGATGAAGTCCACGTTTATAAGGCAACAGGACCTCTGCGTCTCAAGACTTGCGTTCAGTCTTTACTTCTGCAATCAATTCAATAATACATTGGCACAAGCAGATGACTATTTTATCCTAGGTTTAACAGTACAGCAATAATCAGCTCAGAGCATCGAGGAGGTCCGGACTGCGTATCAGATACTCACAATGATCATTTCTGGTGGCTTTAAAGAGTTTAATAGTACACTCACGGATACCAAGATCTAGACGAGATCAAGCTCAAGATATCTCAGAAGATTGTTAGTCCAGTCTTGAGAGCATTGCTGCGAGAGAAAAGTCCAAAGTATTTCAAACCCCGTCTCAGTCAACCACAGAGATTTGAAAACTTCAGAGGGGTCTTGTAAACTGTTAAAAATCACTAAATACAAGTCATTAGAGAACAGAGTCTATATTCCATATGAGAGGCTAATCATAGCCACACGTGTAATGCCAAGATGCAGAGCGTAAAGCCCGTGCCTCAACATCAGTACAGTTTCATGACGCGAAGGCCAAAGCCCGCGTCCCAGCTGCACTGTAAATATCAAGACGCAGAGCATAAAGCCTGCGCCTCAACATCAGTATAATTCCAAAACGCGAGGATCAAAGCCCGCATCCCACTGCGCTGTAAATATCAAGACGCAGAGCATGAAGCCCGCGCCTCAACATCAGTACATTTCCAAGACGCGAGGGTCGAAGTCCGCGTCCCAACTGCACTGTAAATATCAAAACGCAAAGCATGAAGCCCGCGCCTCAACATCAATACAGTACCGAGACGCGAGGTTTGAAGCCTGTGTCCTAGCTACACTGCAATCTCAAGACTCAGAGCATGAAGTCCGTGTCTGGCAGAGTTCGAAACCCGTGTCTAGCAAGGTTCAGAGTCGGCATCCAAAATGCGAGGCTCGAAACCCGCGTTCCGACTACAGAGAAGCTCTGCGTCTCAGTTATAACTGCCCTCATTACTGGTTCAATTACTGCCTACGTAATGAGGGAGTTAACCTCCATTATGGAGTATTTTTAGGGGATAGTTTTAACCCTTGAAACTCCTATAAATAGCTCCGTTTGCTACTAAAAGAGGGTCGGAAGTTTTTGGTTGATTTGGAGAATCTTGATCAGAGCTTCAAGCTGAGAAATACATAAGAGTTCAACTCTTCTAACAACATGCTGAGTACGTTTTGTTCTTACCTCCAGTCTCTTTGAGATTTTATTGGAGAGGAGCTGTGCTAATTCGTTCATAGTCTAAAGAGAAGATTCCAGAAGATTGTGACGTTCACCCAGTCAATAAAAACAAGATTCACTTTCACTGCGACACATCAAGTTCCCAGCATTAAATAAAGAGAAGATTTGAGCTTGAACATCTCTCTCATGTAATCGGGATTGTTTGAGATTGCTATAATATTTCATTTGATACAAGAAAATTTTATTACGATCCTCTAAATTTTTCCCAGACCAAACAGATCCCTGATTCTTACTATCAACAACCTTACCAACAAATAGCTTCATATACTCTATACTAAAACCAACCTATAGAAGGAAAATCTTCTTCAGAAAAAAAAGTTTCAAAGCCTTCTTTGAGCCCACATGACCAAATCATAGCGAACTCAATTCTCCCAAACAATTTCCAAATCCAAGATCTTTACTTTAATTTTCAAGTCAACCACAACAAGAAGAACCTATTGACTTAGAAAAGAGTATGGAGACCTGATTCAGTTTGGAAATAATGTTACCAAATCATCAATAGGCTAGAGTAAAAGTGAGTCATTTAGTCAACACAATTAATGATAGGAATGAGGAAACTCTACCTAACACATTTTTGACTATTCTTGATTCTCCTTGCCATATTGATGAAGAATCATGGTATCTTAGAGATTTTAATCAAGATTCATTTCACCACAAAACTTAGACTTGATCATACCAAACCATTAACCAATTGGCAAGTTTTCATTTCAATGAGATTAAACTTGAAGATGAATGTGACACTTATTTTCAATGTTGTGATTCAGTTCTACTTTTTGAATCTATGCTGACTTCCGATATCCTTACCCAATTTGGACCCAATTTCGAAGCCAACACTGATTTCTATCTCTATAGAGTTTGAATATGAACTATCTATTTTGGATAGTCATATTTCATTATTGGGAAATGAATGTGAACTTGAATTCTATGATTTGGACCAAAATAATGAACCAACTCTGACTCTCTAATCTATATTTGATTTAAATTTTATTCCCGAGTCAATATCGATTCCTATTCCTTTCATTATTGAGCCCAATCATCCATTCTACAAAACATAATCTATTGTTGGACCAAAGTTTAGATCAATATGACTCCATGATTATATCCGAAGATTGGTCATATAATCAGAAAAAATTTCATGCTAGAATCTTGCATGATCATATTCATATTAGGGAGTATAAAATCTTAATAGGAAAAAGGCCATGAAAGGTGGGTTCTATGAAAATTCACAGTATATATATTGGACAGAAACACTTGGCCAAATAAGGCCACCATCGGAACCACCACCTTGAGGCGATAATATTACTTCCCTTTCTTCTTTTCATGTATTATTGCATTTCATTCATACATTGAGGAAAAGCATGATTTAGGTGTGGTGGAGGGTTTACTAACATACTAACTTAGGTTTTACTAATAGATATTAAAAAAAAGAAAAAAATACTTTCTTAAAACTTTTTGAAAAGAAAAAATAATACTTTGCCTTATTTTTGTCAGAAATTAAGTTAATTTTAAGGAATAAGAGGATCATAATTAAGATTTTTTATACTTGGTCAAAATAAAATTATTTGTTAATTTTGAGATTAGAAAGAAGATTGAAAAAAAAATTAATCTTGATTTTTACCTTGATGAAATATGCATACTTTATACACTTACACACTTAGGGTTCTAAAATAAAGAGTCTTATGCTTTATAAAAAAAAATTTACTATGTAAAAAAAATACTCTGATTAAGCTAAGTATTTGTGCCTGATAAAGCATAAGTATTCACACCTAAAAGTAGTTCATATAAATAAAAATCCTTAGTTTTGTTGCTTTGTTTGCTCGAGTCCTAAGTCCTTGGGGTGTTTTCTCACCCGGTGCCCTAAAACCATCCAGTTTGGGAGTCACCGACTAAGGCTCATTACATGGGAAATTAGAAAGCCTAATAGAGCTAAGAGATATATCGCCATAAATAAATAAATAAGGCATAAGAGTTAGAGTTGAAGAATCCGGAGTCAAATTGTCACGGTCACAAGGTGCGTATGACTTAGGGTAAAATAATAGAGTAGATGAGAAATACAATTTTAAAACAAGTTTTTGAATAGAAATTAAGTTTAGAATGAGTAAGTTTTGATAATCCTATGACTTATAGATTACTTGAAATTTTCGTTAATACTTCAAATATGTTTTTTTCTTTAAAATGTATTTTCAAAAATACTAGCACTTTGTTTTTTTTTCTTTATGGATATTGTGGGTGCAATCCACTAAACTCTCATGTGATAAAACTCATCCTCTAGGGTAACCTAGAAGTTTAGTGACTTATTGCACGTGTTAAGTGCAACATGATTCCCACGAAAGTGAGTTAGGTTAGGTTAGCTCTACTTTTTTGTTTTGCTCGAGGACGAGCAAAAAATAGGTGTGGGGGTGTGATCGTACACAGCATTACATGTCCTCATATCACATGTGTCACATTTTTACATTTATTTTATAATAAAACTTTGCTATTTGATGTATTTGCATGTCTAGTGGCATTCAGGGTAATTAAGGAAGAAAAGAAAGAGATTGGCAGATTTATTCAATTATCAAAATTTAAATCATGGGAATCGATTCAATTTAGAGGTTCTAGAAGTAATCTTATCTGAAGATCGATATATCAGATGAGATAATATCATAAAAATTCAAAGAAAAATGGATTAGAAGAAGATTCCATTGGTTTTGCTGAGGATAAAGAGATAGATCGTTAAATCTAAAACGAAAATTCAAAATCCAAGAGGATAAAAGGATAGAGGAAAAATGGACGGACAAATACCCCTGACCCTAGCCCTACGACAAGGATCTTACCGCGAAAATGTGGCAAAAGCCGCGTTTTCATGGCCTGATAGTTGAATCTGGCAGAGCGCCAGCTCCCCTATCTTTGTACGCTTCCTGTCCTTTTATATTTCTCCAATAAATACCTCATACTTCGAAGGCATAGAGGGACGAATGCCGCAGAGAGCTTTAGTTTAGGGCTTTCTTTTTTTTTTTCAATATAATTTTTATTTTATTATAAGTTAGAGAGAGTTACATGAGATAAGAAGAAGAAAAATTATAATTAAAGTGACATTGATGTAATCTTTCTTCAATAGAGAATTGTATTGAAGTGACATCAATGGAGTTTTCTATACTTTTTCTTCATCATACTCGATCTAGCTAAGCACACGTTTAAGTTCTCTTTCTATTTGCTTTATTTTACATCATGCTGAGGTAAGTCTTTATTATGATTCTGAAATCACCTAGAGGGGGGGTGAATAGGTGATATGGCTAATCTAGAAACTAAATGCGGAAGCTAAAACTAATTTGCAACACACTTAATACAACCAATGAGTGTAGCCGAATTCCGGTGAAGGGCTCTGGACTAACTCCTCTTGATTCCCCTAGATAAGGGTTGAGGTGCTATATGAAGCTCTCGTGTTTTAGTATTAGTGAGGCACACACAAACAATCCAAGCATATAATATATGATGAGCAATATGAAAGATGCAAGGCACAACACAAGCAAATATGATATGATGCTAAGAATGATGCACAACACAAATAAAGAGAGAGGGTTAAGAGACAATGGATCAAACGCAAACACAAAGATATGTTTCGAGGTTTGAGCCCCTAGCTATACGTCGCCGCCTTCACCGAGAAGGATTTCTAATCCACTATCTTGTCCACCGAGGACTCCCACCGAGGGAACCTCCACCGAGGAGGATTTGTACAACCGGAGTACCGAACTCCTCTCTCAACCAATACAACCCCCACCGAGGCAATACAACCACAATCCACCTCACCGAGAGGGATAGGCCCGTAGCCAAACAACCACAAATCACCTCTACCGAAGAGGGATACAAAAACCAAACTCCACCTCTCACTAGAGGGAGCAAACAACAACCTCAACCTCTACCAAAGAGGGAGCAACCAACAAATGAGGGTTTTTACAACAAGTGGTTTGTCTCAACCACAAACAATTTTCTCACAAATAAAAGATCCTATAGAATAGGATAGAAGATAGCTCAAGTGTGGAAAACTAAGAGTTTGGAAAACAAAAAACTCAAAGAAAAATACTTGGGAAACTCTTTGTAAAGATATAGAAATGATAACAATACAAATCTCCCCAATTTCTATTTTCTTTGATTTTTTCAAAAACTCTAAAACAAATAAGATGAATCCTTTTTGGCACTAAACTTCTTTTGAAAACTTTTTAAAACACTTGAGAAGGTCTGAAAATTTTGCTCTAGAAAACTTAGCCAAAATCCCAAAGAAATAGGGTTATATAGGCCCAAACAGAAAACTAGCCGTTAGGCTGAATCCTCAGCCTGAGACGCTGGCGGTCGACCGGCCGGTCGACCGCCAACGGTCATAATATGACCGTTGGGGGAACCCTGTCGACCGCCCAAAAACAGAGAGCAAAGCTCTCTGGCCGGTCGACCGCTATTCCGGTCGACCGAGCCCTATGCCTGGCAACGTGCACAAGTCTATGCACGTCGGTCGACCGACCGGTCGACCGACCGGTCGACCGACTCTGGAGTCCGGTCGACCGGACCGGTCGACCGCCAGAGCCTGGCAGGCAGCAATTTGGGTCAGAAAACAGGGTTTAAAAATATTCTAATAAATCCTATAATCTTCTAAAAATCCCCAAAATAGTTTTAAACATTTTGCATTGATATATAAACATGTGATAAAATTTCAACTCAAATATCAAGCAATTTGAACTATTTTTGTGTCTAATCATTTTTACCAAAAACCAAAAACTGTATTTTATCAAACTTGGATTTTTCTCAATAGGAAATCTGATTTTTCTTAAAAAACACATGAATAGACATATCAAAATAAGTTTGTTTAAGATATGAAGCATGTATGTATATTGAACGCATCTAATATACATAAAACCATTTAAACTTGTTTTGATCTAAACTATTCATGAAAACCAAAATCCATAAAACGTGTGTGTTGTGCACTTGAGCATATCAACTATTCTAAACTTTACAACATGGATCTAAAACACACTAAACTAGGATACCTAAGTTTTCTTGACGATCTTCCATCTTCAAGTCGACTCGATCCAAACCGTGATCCACCGAGCTTGACTTCAAAGAGTGCTATGTATCATCTTGATGCTCGGGCTCTGGAATCACCATGTGAAAGCTTTCAAACTCCTTTGTTGAAGCTAATCACCTACTAATATCTTGATTAAAGATCTGAAACTAAACATCACAAGATAATTAGTAAACATAACTAGATGAGTTTAATCATCATCAAAACTAGAGTGGAAGGCCTCTGGATCAACAATCTCCCCTTTTGATGATGACAAAACTCATGGAGTTATATATGCATGGATTAAAGTTAAGCTTCAAAGAAGCCCCCCCTTACTCATGAATAGCAATAACAAATAAATATGCAATAAAAGCTCATAAACATGTATGTATAGATATGCATAAAACAAGATATCAAATACACAAACATGTTCTTGATACCAAACATATAAAATGCATCATGCATAAAACGTGCTCTTGATATCAATAAAACATACTCTTAATAGCAATGAAATGCTCTTGATACCAATTAAACAATTAAACGACAAACTAATAAATAAAACCAAACATGCATATAAAAATGCATATAAACTCAAATACTTCTCCCCTTTTTGTCAATCATCAACAAGGGGTTAAAGTAAAACAAAACATTCTTCTCCCCCTTTTTGTTCGAAACAAAGAATTAACAAAGGGGTCAAACAAACAACTCAATATTAATTTTCATGGATACCAATTGAAAGAAATAGATCAATAGATACCAATGAAACTAAACAAAATCTTGATACCAATTGAGTAACAAAAGAGCATCTTGATACCAATTTGAGAAACAAATACAATCTTGATACCAATTTAAGTATTATTCTTTTTAATCATATGATATCAAATTGAAATCATTATTTTCTATCATAAAGCAAGGGAGTGGAATACAAAACCAATGGTAAACCAAATACCAATTGAAAGATAAAATACGATTTTCTCCCCCCTTTATGAAATACGAAATAAAACAATGTCTAAGCTTGTATTAGAATACCAATTGAAAACTAATCAATTGAAAAATGATGATCATTAAAACTCAAGCTTAGCATAAACAAATATATGTATGAAAAATTAGATACCAATCAAATTGATACTATTTGAAATGAAGCATACATACATACAAATATATGAGTATACAAAAATGTCAATATTGATACCAATTGAAAGAATCCAATGATACTAATTGAAACAACAATAAGATCAAGTGTATACCTCATATAACCTACCACCTATTCATGTTCAAGTTTAAAATGATTTTCACTATAAAGCATACATGAGCATGTTCCCAACCAACCGCCCGTAGAGGGTAGGGGTTTTTAAAATAGGTTTAAAAAATAGTGTATGTTTGAAAAACTCTACCATAATGAAGAATACGAACTAGTTTAATGAAAAACTTGTAAACTAGTACGAAATCCTTCAAGTAAGGAATAAAACAAAAATATTTTTCATGAAACACATGTAAATCACATGGCACTAATCACTCGAAATCAATAGGGCACATATCATACTCATGAACCAAAATCATGAGAAACCAATAAAGTGAGTGCACAAGTGTAATGTGAAACATGGCATTATGAAATATGCAATCAAGCTCAATATTCCTTAAAAACATAAAATCATCAAAACTTATTTAATCTTCAGGCATATGTATGTCTTATACAAACTAAAGTATACATATCATATCCAAACACAACGAGTCCACATAATATATGCATGAAGGCACGTGGCTCAAAGGATGTATATGCATAATCAATAGTTTTGGATAAAATGGACATATACATGAAGTTCAATAAAAATCACATGAACATGAAAACAAAATAGGAATACAAGTTAAATGCATGATCATCAAAACTAGACTATACTAACACATCTAATGGGTACAAATGAACGTTCAGCACAAACATATAAAGATCTATTTGTGGCCCACTATATATACAAGTATAAATCCTAGTCTTAATGAAACTAACATTTAAACATATATTCAAAATGATAAACATATACATAAACATGAAGCATAAAACGAGACATAAATCATCATGATAATCATAAAACAATCATTATGTAAATTCACATGATATTAGATCTATGATAAACATGATAGCTAAACATATGCGAGAAACACAAAATAATGATCCATATTAAACATGGGTGTCTCAAAAGCTATACATGTATGTCAAGGATCTAATAATCATGGCATTATCATAATAATCTATAAGCATCAAAACATGCTATAAACAATGATATGAAAGCATGTAAATATAAACGGAGTAAAGGATTGTTACCAAAACCGAAGAGGCAACTCTCCATGTCTCCAACCAAGGTGGTCCTCCCATCAAACTTTCCTTGAAAGTGATGCATCCAAATAGTCTCCATGAAGCTCGGAACGCATCCACTTCAAGGTACCGATACTCTCACGTCATGCGAGAGCCCAGACCTACATCATAAACAAGAGGGGTGGCCGTTGGTACCCATATCTTTTTGGGTCCATGGGGGTTAGTATCTTCTCTAACCCAAACAAAATTATTTGCTAAATTAGAAATGTATAACGATCGTAGCAAAATTTAGCAAGGTGGCCCTTACGTCCACAATGTGTACAAGTGTACACATGAGCATACAAGTGATGATGGTGTCCGTGAGGAGCATGTGTATGCCGTGATGGGTGTGCATACAAAGATGAAACTTGTTTCTTTCAAAACAAAGATTCCAAACGTGTATGGCTCTTGGCACATTGGCTCAAAGTGGAGCCCAAACAATCTACACTCTTCTTAAGCAAGGATATATCATTTTCAATTAAGAAGAAGTGTGGCATGCAATTGTGAGCTAGGTGGTGAAGCTACACTATCATGGCAAACATATGAATCTATTTTATTGTGCAAAGATTCATTTTTCTTTAAACAAACTTCTAAGTCATTTGAAATAGAAATTATTTTATTTTTCAAAGAAACATTCTCTTTTAAAACAAAATCAAGTTTCAAAGACAAGTTTTCATTTTTCTTTAAAATTATTTTCACACTCATTTTTTTTTTTCAAAAATTCATTTTCTTTTATGCAAGATCAAGTTGAGATTTTAATGAATCCCTTTCATTAAAATCTCCTCCTTCTCTTGCAAAACATTGTAAGTCTAGAAATTAAATTTTTATTATCATTATTAAGGCCTAGACTTTTCTTTTTCAAACATTATATTTTTCTATTAATTTTTCACAAACAATAGATAGTTCTTCATTCAAAGCATTAGCATCCACATATTCATCACATGAAGAACTAGCATGAAAACTATCTAGTTGAGATTCTGATTGTACCTCAAGGGAGTCATTCCTTGGACCATGAAGCATTGTGAGTCGGATTCTCCACTAGACTCTCTCCGGTTGGATTGGCAATTGAAGCTTGGAGGTGGAGGTGGTTGTCAACTTGTTCCACACTACAAAAGCGGAATCAAGATTAGAAACATGCATAAGATATTCTTTAGAAAGCGTGCTTCTAATAGCCTCAAGGGCTTGTGCATTGGCCCCTATATGATTGCTATTACCAAAGATAACATTTCTTGGTAGCGGCAAGGAAAACATGCAAACCTAGGGTCTTCAAATAGCTACTCATCATGGCCTTCCAAATATCAAGTCTAGAAATGTCAAACATAGGAGGGCTATCCATGAGGGCAAACTAATGTATGCAAATGCAAATGTAGATTAGCAAACCAAGATCTCACTCCTAGGTTGTTAAACCTAAGTATCAGGAGCGTGAGCTCTGATACCAATTGAAAAGACCTAGAGGGGGGTAAATAGGTGATATGGCTAATCTAGAAACTAAATGCGAAAGCTAAACTAATTTGCAACACACTTAATACAACCAACGAGTGTAGCCGAATTCCCGGTGAAGGGCTCTGGACTAACTCCTCTTGATTCCTCTAGATAAGGGTTGAGGTGCTATATGAAGCTCTCATGGTTAAGTATAAGTGAGGCACACACAAACAATCCAAGCATATAATATATGATGAGCAATATGAAAGATGCAAGGCACAACACAGCAAATATGATATGATGCTAAAATGATGCACAACACAAATAAAGAGAGGGTTAAGAGACAATGGATTAAACGCAAACACAAAGATATGTTTTCGGGTTCGAGCCCCTAGCTCTACGTCCCTGCCTTCACCGAGAAGGATTTCTAATCCACTATCTTGTCCATCGAGGACTCCCACCAAGGAGGATTTTTACAACCGGAGTACCGAACTCCTCTCTCAACCAATACAACCTCCACCGAGGCAATACAACCACAATCCACCTCACCAAGAGGGATAGGCCCGTAGCCAACAACCACAAATCACCTCTACGAAGAGGGATACAAAAATCAAACTCCACCTCTCACTAGAGGGAGCAAACAACAACCTCAACCTCTACCAAAGAGGGAGCAACCAACAAATGAGGGTTTTTACAACAAGTGGTATGTCTCAACCACAAACCAATTTTCCCACAAATAAAAGATCCTATAGAATAGGATAGAAGATAGCTCAAGTGTGGAAAACTAAGTTTGAAAACAAAAACTCAAAGAAAATTACTTGGGAAAACTCTTTGTAAAAGATAGAAATGAATAACAATACAAATCTCCCAATTTCTATTTTCTTTGATTTTTCAAAACTCTAAAACAATAAGATGAATCCTTTTTGGCACTAAACCTCTTTTGAAAACTTGTTTAAACACTTGAGATGGTCTGAAAATTTTGCTCTAGAAAACTTAGCCAAATCCCAAAGAAATGGGGTTTATATAGGCCCAAATAGAAACTAGCCGTTAGGCTGAATCCTCAGCCTGAGACGGCTGGCGGTCGACCGCCGGTCGACCGCCAACGGTCATAATATGACCGTTGGGGGAACCCGGTCGACCGCCCAAAAACAGAGAGCAAAGCTCTCTGGCCGTCGACCGCTCCGGTCGACCGAGCCCTGTGCCTGGCCAACGTGCACAAGTCTGTGCACATCGATCGACCGACCGGTCGACCGACTCTGGAGTCCGGTCGACCGGACCGGTCGACCGCCAGAGCCTGGCAGGCAGCAATTTGGGTCAGAAAATAGGGTTTAAAAATATTCTAATAAATCCATAAATCTTCTAAAAATTCCCAAAAATAGTTTTAACATTTTGCATTGATATATAAACACGTGATAAAAATTTCAACTCAAATATCAAGCAATTTGAACTATTTTTGTGTCTAATCATTTTTACCAAAAACCAAAAACTGTATTTTATCAAACTTGGATTTTTCTCAATAGGAAATCTGATTTTTCTTAAAACACATGAATAGACATATCAAAATAAGTTTGTTTAAGATATGAAGCATGTATGTATATTGAACACATCTAATATACATAAAAACAATTTAAACTTGTTTTGATCTAAACTATTCATGAAAACCAAAATCCATAAAACGTTTGTGTTTTGCACTTGAGCATATCAACTATTCTAAACTTTACACATGGATCTAAAACACACTAAACTAGGATACCTAAGTCTTCTTGACGATCTTCCATCTTCAAGTCGACTCGATCCAAACCGTGATCCACCGAGCTTGACTTCAACGAGTGCTATGTATCATCTTGATGCTCGGGCTCTGGAATCACAAAGTGAAAGCTTCCAAACTCCTTTGTTGAAGCTAATCACCTATTAATATCTTGATTAAAGATCTGAAACTAAACATCACAAGATAATTAGTAAACATAACTGCATGAGTTAATCATCATCAAAACTAGAGTGAAAGGCCTCTGGGCTAACAGATTCAACAGTAGAGGTAAGTACTCTTTTGGTATTACTTTACATCCATTAGTTTAGAATTACACTTCTCCTTTTTATCTCTTTTTCTTTTTCCTTTCTTTTGTAATTAAATCAACAACATAACTCTTCTTCTACCATCTTCTTCTTAACTTAACTTAACATTTTTATTTTCTTTTTATAAACTGAGTAGATAAGTATTAACTTGTTTCAGGTAAATTAAAAGAAGATACTTACTTAATTGCTTCCATTGCAGTCCCTCCTTGGGGATCACGACCTGTTAGCCGTAGGCTACACGGTAGCATCGAGGACCTAACATTGTTCTAAAAATTTATGTTTTTCTGTGCAGGTTTGGTACGATCATTATCCAACACCTAGATCTAACAATGGCTGTGTTTTGGTAACATGATTGATTTTGGCTCAAAAGTGAAAGGTACGAGAACTAATAGCAACTTAGGGAGTTGATTTAAATCAAGTCGAGATTCAAGAGTCAATTCTGGTTCAAGAGTTGGGTCCAAATCAAAGAGTTGAGTTTCACATTCATTTCCCATCAATGAAATGTGACTATCTAAGATCGGTGGTCCTTGTTCAAGATTTATAGGTACGGGAATCAATTTTGGCTCGGGAATGTGGTCCAATCAGGTAAGGATACAAGGGTCAATATTGATTCAAAAATCAGAACTGAATCATAAGTCGAGGGTCGGGGTCATATTCATGTTCGAATTCAATTTCATTGAAGTTATAACTTGCCAATTTGTCAAAAGTTTGGTATTAGTCAAGTACAAGATGGTATGATGAAATTGAATCATGGTTAAAACTTTCAAGACACCATGATTCTTGGGTCTTATCGACATGGTTAGAAATGGTCAAAAATTGGTTAGGTAGAGTTTTCTCATTTCTATCATTCATTGGTTGAACAACTAAATCATTTATATTTCTGCCCTATTGATAGACTGGTTGAAATCATTTTGTAACTAAATCATGGCTTCCGTACTATTTTCCAAGTCAGTCAGTTCTTCTTCTTGTTGTGGTGGAACCTAAAAAGAGAGTATGAATCTTGGTATTGGAAGTGTTGAGGGAATTATGAGTCCATCATGTTTTGGAATTGGTTTTGGGACTCTAGCAAGGCTTTTATACTCTTAGACAATTAAGATTTTTCTTCTATGGATTGATCTTGATAAGGTGTATATGAAGTTAGATGTTGAAATGATGTTGACAATATGATTCGGGAGAGGTGTATCCTCACTGACTCGATGAAAAGTGGAGATGATTGTAACCCCCGATCTAATATGTATGTATCACAGTATTATTACTCAATATGGTGTGAAAGCTAATTTGACTCTCTTGATAGTTAGACTGAACCAGCTTTAGTTTCAAATATTATTTTCCAATATTTTAGATTTTTCAGAATTTTCTGGATATTTTACTGAATTATTTTGGAAAATGTTCGAATTCGGTGTCGACCAATATGGATAATTTGACTCTAGAATTTTTAATTTAAAAATGAAGTTGAATTTCAAGAATTTGCTTTCAAATTATTTTTTAAAATCATATTTTCTATCTTAGCATATTTTTGGATATTTTTCTGAATTAGTCAAAAATCCGGCCGAACCGGTGCCGTCCAGTGTCGGCGATACATTGCATGATTTTTAACTTGTAAATTAGACTAAATTTCTTTAAATTGATTTTACTTTGTTCCTCAGGATAATATTCTCTATTTTACAAAAATTTTGGGAACTATTCAGAACAAATTTTGATCCCAATAAAATATTAATTAAATAATACTAAATAATTATTTTTCTTCTTTCTTCTTCTCTCCAATTCATTTCTTTTCTTCCCTCATAAGCCAACCTCTTAACCTAACAGCCTCTCCTCTCTCTATTTCTCTATCTCATCACACTCCCTCTCCCAACTCTCCCTCTCTCTACGCTCTTTCTCTCACTGTCTCTCCACATCTCTCTATTTCCTTACCTTTCTCTTTCCCTTTCCTCACCCTCTCCCCCCCCGAGCTGAGCCATCGCCGGTGGCCATACTTTTGTCGTGCCACCATCAAGCCGCCACCACTGATTAGTCTACAGTTCTTCATTATTATATAGCATTTTCCTACTGATTTATGAAAATCTTGGTCTAAACCGTGTGTTGGTCTCTTTTGCAGATAAATCAAGAGTCTAGGGCTAAAAGGGTAATAAGAGTTTAGTTAAACCCATTTTAGATAATTAAATCTGTATTTCTTGGAGGCCAAGCAAGAGATCTTCTAGACGATACATTGAACCTAGACCCTTGCACGTCAGACGAATATTTAGATGCAAATACCCGAATTTGAGCATATCTGGAAGGTCCCCGAAGCGCCGCGAACCCACGCACCAAAACCAGGGACCTAGGTCCCTGGTATTGTCGCAGAAACACGACAATTGTCCCATTTTCGCGGCAAAGTGGTGGGCCCACGCGTCGATTTTCAACGCGTGGCCTCGTCTCGTCTTTCAGATCCTTCATTTGCCTATAAATAGCCCTGCAGTGACCCGAAACGCAAGCAGATTTGAATTTAGGCTAGGTTTTATCTCTTCTACTTGTAGATTAGAATTTTCTTCTTCTTTTATTTTGTATTTTCATTTCTTTTTAAGATCTTGTAGTAAGGCAAAGAGATTCAAAGAGAGATAGAGAGACATTGATGTAATAGATGGTGACAATCTATGTAAAGGTGTCTCCTTTCTTCTCCATTGTAATCTTCTCCATCTTCTACATGATTCTTAGGTAGATTTTCTTCTCATGGTGACTAACTACTAACCACTAACTAGCTAACCACTTACTTGATAATCCACATGAATCTAGTAGCCTCTACAAGGCCTTGCTCTTGCAAGAGCCATTGATGTCTCATGATAATGGGTTCTAGCATCTAACTTGCTAACTTGCTAACCAAGCTAACTCTCTTATTTCATGCTTGCTTTTAATGATTTTGATGATCTAATATTTGTATTAGCTTTCTCTTGATGCAAGTTTGAATATGAAGAACCATCTTATTTGTCATTCTTTGTATCGTCTCTTGAAGCCAAGGACTAGTAATGGCCAAGGATCCATGTGAAATAACTATCACTAAGAGGTTAGCATGTTAATGGAGTAATTAGTGGTTAGAAACCATGAGATTTCTTTCATAGTATTCTTCATTCTTTTTATTTTGTTTTAAGAATCATTTTCAAACCTTTTTATCATTTTCTTATCGATGTTTTCACCAACTTCTTAGTTCACATTTGTTTCATCTTCTTTTCTATTTTGTTTTCCAAATCACTTCTCTTTTGTTTTCACATCACCGTTTTCATCACCTTCTTCACCTATCACTTCAATATTTCTTTTCTTTTTCTTTTTCTCATTCTTTTAACAAAGAAGACTTGTTAATAACTGACGTGAATATAAATTGTTAATGCTTCTATCGCCTGCCGTCCCTGTGGATTCGACCCATTGAGCCAATACTATAACGGAAGTATCGAGGGAACATTAGCACATATTCATTTACATTGATTTCATAAATACACATTTTCGAGTGCTTGTTCCGCCCCGATCAAATTTTTGGCGCCGTTGCCGGGGATGGGAATGGTTTGAACTCACCTTTTTGTTAACATTTTCTTCTTTGTTTTGGGTGCAGGTTAATTTTTACAGAAACTGAACATTGCAGAACTTTTTTTTTGCTTGCATGTCCTTGCTCTAGAAAGCAGGGACCCTGCTTCCATAATTGTACCGCGAAAACCTAAGAAACGCCGCGCAAACGCGGCATTTGTTTGGCATTTGGACTTCATCTTTTGCAGGGTTCTTGCAAGTTGCATGTATTGTTGTATTGTTGCTGCTATTTTTTTGCTTTGATTGCCTACACACTGCAATAATTAAAAAACTAAATACAGTATTTGGACGGTTTTAAAATAGTTTAGACATTTGCATTTAGGCATGTGTCAATTTAATTCCAATATACTGTATTTTGTTCTATTGTTGTGATCTAGACTGAGGTGTACATATGGCATTACATATAGCATAGGACAAATACGTGGGTGATTTACTCGCTTTGTGTTATATTCTTATCTATATTGCACGCTTGCACGAATTGGATTTAGGGTATAACCCAATACAAGATAAGGTGGGAATTTCATCACCCTTCCTTAGCCCAAAGACCACCTCCTCACTCACACAACCCAAACCCTAATAAAAATTGATAGACATTGGCCCCTAGGGACATCTCGGACTCATTAAGAGATTGACCGAGGTAGAACATGTTTTAAATCTTACTCTTATGAAATCGGTGTTTAAGATTGGGGATTAAGAGATTATGCCTCGAAGATACCGTGGTTTGACGTAATTAAGGCCCGTTGCTTACGGGCGGATATCTCCCACCGTATTTTGCCCCTACCTGGATGATTAGCTTGTGGTCGGATTTATACAACAACCTCCCCCAGGTAATCAACCAGTTAGGAGTCGTCTAGGTCTAAGTCAACCCTAGTTTAGGCTTGGTTTTGATTTTTCTTTTCTTTTTGTTTGTTGCTTGCTTTTTCTTTTTTGTTTGTGATTGTTTGTGAAATGGAATTCAACAACAAAAATTTCAATCCTAATATGAATCCATATTTCACACTGACCCCATTTGATTTGGATAATTCTAACCCAGCCTTTTACAATATGAACCAACCAAATACACCGGGTTGGACTTATCCGAATCAATACAACCCATGCCCCAGTCTTATGACCATAATTTTCACTCTTCATAGAGTCAATAGGGATTCATCTCCCCCGAGTCAAATTTTCAACCTCCTTGTGTCCACAATTTTCACAATTTTCACAATATACATTCCCCAATTTTGCTTCCTATACTCCTTTTTTAGAGCCACCAATTGAAGAAAAATCTGAGTTAGAAAAGAGTATAGAAGCTAACCTGCAAGAGGCCGAGCGACAATTTCAGAACATGTTGGCCTCCCCAATTCCATAATATTTTCAAGAGTCTTACTCAGTCCCACCTCTTCAAAATGATCAAACATCCATCTTGAAATTGACTGAGGAACTCTTGCGTGAGTCCGAGCGACAATCTCAAAACTTGTTGGACTCACAATCTTCATAATTTTTCCAAAATCAAGATTCCTACACTCCCTTTCTAGAACAACCATTTGAAGAAAAATCTAAGTTAGAAAAGAGTATAGAAATCTTGCATGAGACCTCACAACAATTTCAAAAATCTTTTACCCAGTCTATTGATAGGTTAGAAGCACAACTAGTCAATTGGTCAACATTCATAGGAATAAAGAAACTCACTCTTATCAACCTTTGACCAATCCAGATATCCCTAATCTATCAATCTAGACCAGAAATCATGTTGCTTTAGAAATCAAGATTCAATTTCAGCATACCCATCTGAACTTGACCAAACTTCAAATGTTGAAAATCTCATTGACATTTTGGCAAGTTATCCTTTTCCTGAAATTGAACTTGAGCATGAATATGATCCTGAACCTCAACTTGGTAATTTATTTTCACTTCTTGATTCAATAATGACTGAGGTGTTTTTACCGAGTCGGTATTAGATCCTGTGCCAGTCCATCATGAAATTGAATCACTAATCTTTTATGATCAACTAATTGAACTTGACCAATTTCATACTTTTGAAAGTCCCATTGACAAATTAGTAAGTTCTCATTTTTATGAAATTGAACTAAGACAAGAATGTGACTTTGAACCTCAAATTTGTGATCCAGTTTAAATTCCTAAATCAATATTGACTCCTGTTTTGTTAACCAACTTGAGCAACATTTTAGAGTCAGTTTTGGTTCTCGTACCTGTCATTCTTGAACTTGAATCATCCTTCTTAGAAAGTCACATTCCATTGGGGGGAAATGAATGTGGACTTGAGTTTCAACTTCTTGACTTGGACCCACTTCCTGAACCAGTTCTGACTCCAGAATCTTTACATGATTTCAGTCACTTCCCTGAGTCAGTATTAGTTCTTATACTTCCTGAGTCTAAATCAATCATTCCATCTTTTCACACTTCATTTTGGAACAAGGATATTGATAAAATTGACTCTGAAATTATTTTTAAAATTTAAAAATTAAATAGGGTAAAATTCTTAATAAAAATCATTCATATATACATCATTTTAGTGGGTTGTATTATAGAGATTTCTGGTGGGTTTCTCCGAACTCCACGCAAATTGGATTGGGCCGCATTTCGTGGACCAATCAGACCACTACCGGAACCACCACGTTGAGGTGATTTTTCCTTCCCTCTCTATTTGTTTCATGCATACATATATTCACGATACATTGATGACAATGCATGAGATAAGTGTGGGGGAGGGTTTACTAACGTAGAGTTTTTAGATTTTCTTTCTTTTACACTTCTTTTAGGATATTTTAGAATTTTCCTTTTGTATAGGAACTTTCCCTTTCTTTAAAACTTTTTGAAACAAGAGACAAAGTTTTGATCTATTTTAAAAAATTAAGATGATCTTAGAAATTAAGGAAGCCTTAATTATGATATCTTAAACCTAGTTGAAATAATGAATCTTGTTTAAGATTATAGGCTAAGTAAGATAAATTGGAGAGATAATATTATCTTGAATTTTTTCCTTAGATAGTATGCACTTCACACAAACACAATTTTTGGAATGGAAACAAAGACCTAAAATGTCATAAAGCAAAAAATAAATAAAAAGAATATATATATGGTATAAATGAATAAAAAATTACTTATTAAGCTCGATAATTATGCCTCAAGAAGCATGATTATTCACGCCTAAAGGTGGTAATAAAGAACAAATAATCCCTCTTAGTTTTGTGGCCTTGTTTACTTGAGTCGTTAAACCCGAGAGATGTTTTCTCATTTTGTGCCCTAAGACCGTCCGATCTGGGAGTCATCGGTTAAAGGCATACTACCCGGGTGAACTAGAAAGCCTAAGAAACTAAGGGAAGAAAAAAAAAAAGAGAAAAAGAAAAATATATATTTATAAATAAATGTCTAGTTGGTTAGAGTTGAAATCCCAGAATTTTCACTATTACAAAGTTCAGATTATCTAGGTTTTATGAAGGATAAAATATTCAATCCAATTTTAAATTCTTACCTTAATTGAAGAAAAGATCTTGTATATAGACTAAGTTTAAGGAAGAATAATTTTTGGTGGACTTATGACCTTAGATCACTTATATTTTTGCAAACATATTTCGTAAACTTGTCTTTTTTTCAAAATGTGTTTTCAAAATACTAACATTTGTCTTCTTTCTTTATGAATTTTGTGGATGCGATCCGTTGAAAACTCTCAGGAGACAAAACTCTTCCTCTAGGGTACCTAGAGGTTTAACGGCTTATTACACGCGCTCAGTGCAATCGCGTCACCTGCGAAAGTGGTGTAATAATATTTGTAGTATAGTTTTTCTTTTGTTGTTTTGCTCAGGACGAGCAAAAGATAAGTGTGGGGGTGTGATTAGTCTTCTGCATTATTATATCGCATTTCCCTACTAATTTATGAATAAAATGTCAGTCTAAACTGTGTTTTGGTTTCTTTTGCAAATAAATCAAGAGTCTAGGGGCAAAAGGGTAATAAGAGCTTAATTAAACCCATTTTCGGGTAATTAAATCTGCATTTTTTGGAGGCCAAGTAAGGGATCTTTTAGAAGATACATTGAACCTAGACCCTTGCCTACGTCAGATGAATATCCAGATGCAAATACCCGAATCTGAGCATATCTAGAAGGTCCCCGAAGCGCTGCGAACCCACGCACCAAAACCAGGGACCTAGGTCCCTGGTATTGTCGCGAAAACAAAGAAATTGCCGCGTTTTCGCAGAAAAGTGGTGGGCCC
Organism: Agave tequilana; assembly: GCA_038442645.1. NCBI lineage: Eukaryota > Viridiplantae > Streptophyta > Magnoliopsida > Asparagales > Asparagaceae > Agave > Agave tequilana. The sequence goes on from JAVJIF010004190.1 coordinate 22,553, forward strand.
ACGTGTCGATTTTCGACACGTGGCCTCGTCTCGTCTTCCAGATCCTTCATTTGCCTATACATAGCCCTACAGTGACCCGAAATGCAAGCAGATTTGAATTTAGGCTAGGTTTTCTCTCTTCTAGTTGTAGATTAGGATTTTCTTCTTCTTTTATTTTGTATTTTCATTTCTTTTTTAGATGTTCTAGAAGGGCAGAGAGAATCAGAGAGAGATAGAGAGATATTGATGTAATAGATGTGACAATCTATGTAAAGATGCCTCCTTTCTTCTCTATTGTAATCTTCTCCATCTTCTACATGATGCTTAGCTAGATTTCTTTTCATGACAATCTAACTACTAACCACTAACCATCTAACCGCTTACTTAATAATTTACATGAATCTAGTAGCATCTACAAGGCCTTTCTCTTGTAAGAGCCATTGATGGCTCATGATGATGGGTTCTAACATCTAACTTGCTAATTTATTAACCAAGTTAACTCTCTTATTTCATGCTTGCTTCTAATAGTTTTGATGATCTAACGTTTGTATTAGTTTGCTGTTGATGTGAGTTTGAATGTGAAGAACCATCTTATTTGCCATGCTTTGTATCATCTCTTGAAGCCAAGGACTAGTGATGGTTAAGGATCCATGTGAGGCAACTATCACTAAGAGGTTAGCATGTTAGTAGAGTAATTAGTAGTTAGAAACCATAAGATTTCTTTCATAGCATTCCTCATTCTTTTTACTTTGTTTTAAGAATCATTTTCAAAACCTTTTTATCATTTTCTTATCGATGTTTTCACCAACTTCTTAATTCACATTTGTTTCATCTTCTTTTCTATTTTGTTTTCCAAATGACTTCTCTTTGTTTCCACATCGCGTTTTCATCACCTTCTTCACCTATCACTTCAATATTTCTTTTCTCTTTCTTTTTCTCATTCTTTTAACAAAGAAGACTTATTAACAACTGACGTTAACATAAACCGTGCACAAAATATGTCGTTTTGAAATTAAGAGTTAAAGTGTGTGCGCTTTGGCTTTCTCTATACTTCTATTATAGCATAGAGGCTAAAACGAGTCAAATTCACAAGAACAGGAGGCGATAGAAGCTTACACGGTTGTTCACGTGTATGTTAACGGTTCTTCAAAGTTTTAAAGAATCAAAAGAAAAGAAAACAAAGAATGAAAAGAGAAGTACGGTGAAACACAAAGAAGTGAGAAACATAGAAAAGAATATAATTGTGATTTTTGATATATTTCTAAAATAAAGTGAAAAAGAAAGAAAACTCATAACTACTAACTACTAATGACTCCACTAACATGCTAAACTCTTAGTGATAGTTACCTCACATGTATCATTGGCCATCACTAGTCCTTGGTTCAAGAGCTTTACAAAGCATGACCCATATGTAACTCATCACATCCCAACTCAACAAAACAAATGCAAGCTACACTTAAACCATCAAAACTAAAAGTAAGCATGGAGTAAAGTAATATTAGCATGTTAGAGAGTTAGGAAGTTAGAGTGTTAGATCCATCATCATGAGCCATCAATGGCTCTTGCAAGAGCAAGGCCAAGTAGAGGCTATTAGATTTATGTGGATTATCAACAAAGAAGTTAGACTAGTTAGTGGTTAGTAGTAGTTGCCATGAGAGAAAAGATTAGCTAAACATGTAAAAGAAGTTAGATAGAAAACAAAGAGAGGTAAAGAGAGCACCTTTCATAGCTTGTCACCTTCTATTACAAGCACTTTTGCATTCCAAACATGTATCACTCTCTCTCACTCCTAATACAAGATCTAAAATAAATTAAAAATACAAAGAGGAAGAAGAAGAAGAACTAACCTAAACTAACCTAAATTACAATATGAAAAGGAAACTACCCACTCTCTGGATATCTCCCAACTCTGGAATCCCAAGGGGTATTTATAGGCACCAAGGGAACGAGGGCCAGGGGGACAACCCCTGGCCTGAAGCCAGGCGCGCGCCGCGGCCATGTGGTGGCTGCGCGCGCGGCGCTTCGAGCCGCGCGCTGTCCTGTTTGTCTCCTGTCAGTTTTTGTGCCCAGTTTCTGGTTTGCAGCCCCTGGTTTTTACAGAATCAGCCTCCTAGGTCAATGGCTATCTTAATAAAGCTTTAATCACCAATTAAATGATGATTTAGGGTCTTCTTCTTCATTGCACACCATGGACCTAGAATCAAGCAAGCAAAGCTTTATTAGCAGAATTTTATACTAAATAAATATGCGGATGTGATAAAAATTATACAAAATTAGAGACTAATCACAACCCACACTTATCTTTTGCTCGTCCCGAGCAAAACAAAAAAAGAACTAAGGAAATTATTACACCACTTTCACAGGTGACGCGATTGCACTGAGTATGTGCAATAAGTCGTTAAACCTTTAGGTTTCCCCTAGAGGAAGAGTTTTGTCTCCTGAGGGTTTTCAGCAGATTAAACCTACAAAATCCATAAAGAAAGAAATCAAATGTTAGTATTTTTGATTGGTCGCTAATGTTGCATATTTAGTATCATATTTCTATACTTATTATAGAATAAAATCTGCATTGTCCTAATTAAATATTTAATTTATTTGTAGGCCCATTCCTTAAGGAGATGAAGAGAAATGAGCCCAAAAGCCCACCAAAATTCTGAATTAAATCAGAATTAATTCGATCTCAGTGAATCAGGGCAAAATCAAGAGGTTGAAAACCGGTTGAGAAGAATCCTCTCAGAATCGATCGGTTGAAGCCAAGAATCAAAGGCCATTTCGTCAAAATTTCGGACTCAAACGAGAAAACCAACTGAAGATAAAAGCAGAAGGGAAAACCAGGGATACCCACCAACAGGGTGTGGCCACCTGGCCACACCCTAGCCACGGAAACGCGGCCAAAGCCGCGTTTCCACGGCTTGGTTGTGGAGTTAGGGGGATCGTTTGCTCCCCCGATATTCCTGGGATCCTATAGGTTGGGTTTTTGCCTATAAAAAGTCAGTATTTGCACTGAAAATGGATGACCATGCAGAGATAGAATTTAGCCTAGTTTTCATTTCTTGTAGTTTAGGTTTTTCTTTTCTTTTTATGTAATTTGTATGTAAGCTTAGGTTAGATGAAGATTCATGTAAGTAAGAGAGAGAGGCTTATGTTGAGAGTGACACTGATGTACCCTCCTCCTTTCTTCCATCGTTTCAAGCAATAAAAGGTAATATGTTTATGTTCTTCTTTACTTTCATTTTCTTTCCCTTCTTCCTACTTTACCTCTTTTGTTTTTGATGAGCTTGCAAGTGAATCCAAAAGCATAAGTATAACGATGTTATGTGAGTGCCAACGATAGTTCATGAAGACGTTCTCCTCCTCAAGATCCGTATCACTTCATTCTTGCTCCGCTTGATGATGTAATGTGAACGGGGACTGAGCTCGATCTTATGATCTATGCGTTGAACGCCTCCAAGCAAGGTAGAACATGCAAGGGTTCCAGGTAAGTCATCAACCAAACTAGGTGAGTACTTCTTTCATCTTCTTTCTTCACTTTTTTATTTCTTAGTTTAGATCACCAACACCCACTTCCTTCATCACTCCTTTTCACTTCTTCGTAAATTATCATTTGTACATAGTCACTTTCTAATTCTCTCCACTTTCTTCATTCTACCGTTTTCTTTCTAACTTTAACATAACTCTTTTTTCATTTTTATTTCTTAAAAACAAAGAAGAACTTTCGTTTTTCTTCATAAAGATTTCAATACAAACCTTGAACGCTTCTATCGCAAACCCTCCTTGTGGATCACGACCCGCATAGCCACTTGCTATAGCGGTAAGAATTGAGCACTTGCAAATCTTTATTCTTAGATCTAAAATTCTGTATTTTGTGTGCAGGTTTAAGCTTCAATCAAATTTTTGGCGCCGTTGCCAGGGAGGGTAATGGTTTTTATTGAAATCTAATTTTTATTGAAATTTTTTTTTTGAACTAAAACGAATTTTCTTCTCTGTTGCAGGTTATAGGGCAAGCAAAGCAGGAAAATAAGATTGCAATGAAGCATATCAGTGGTCTTGGGCCTCTGCTCTAGAAAGCAGAGACCAGGTGCCCTCTGATTTGCCGCGTTTTCGCAGCCAAAGCCGCGGATCCGCGGCAAAAAGGAGTTGACTACTAAACAGGTTTTGTGCAGGGTTGCTTTCTTTGCAAAAACATAGCTGCTGCAAATCTTAATTCTTATATGCCATCACATAAGCCTGCTAATAAACCAACAGTAAAATACTTGTTGAAAAAGATGAAAAATTGATTAGACGTTTGCATTTTTAGGCACGTGTCTTTTCAATTCCTTTATTTTACTGTTGAAGAGTGCTGGAGCAAGGTACGTTCGCATCGCATCTAGAATAGGACTCATCTCGTGGTTGATTTACATCGCTTTGAGTGAATCTTATTTACATCTCTTGTACACTTGCAAAAATGATTTTAAGGGCACCACCCATTAACAAGATAAGATGGGGATTTAATCACCCTCCCTTGGCCCAAAAATCAGATTCCAAGCACTCACTAACCCAAGCCTAACTAAAAATGAGTAGACGTTGGCCCTAGGGACATCTCGGACTCAATTAGGAGATTATCCTAAGGGGGAAAGGTGTTGGAATTTGACTCCTCGCAAATCAGTGTCTAGGAAAGGGATTAAGGGCCGAAAGCCCGAAGGTTGGTGGTTATTTAATTAAGGAACGTCTTTGATGGAAAACCTCCCACCAACCTTACCCTGACCTGGCTGATTAGCTTGTGGTCAAAGTCTGCATTAAACCTCCCGTGGACAGTCTAATCAGTTAGGAGTCGTCTAGGTCATAGGTCTACCCTAACTTAGTTAGAATTTTTTTCCTTTTATTTGTTTGCTTATTTGTTTGTTTTTTTCCTTTCTTTTTGTTTGTATTATATTGTGTGATATGGCTTATAATAATAATTTTTTCAACTTCAATAATAATCCATATTACACACCGACTTCATTTTCGGATATTACCAACCCGGCATATCATAACTTTAACCAACCTAGTGTGCCGGATTGGTCTTTTCCGAATCAATATAACCCATACCCCCAATCTAATAACTATAATTTCTATAATGATTTCAACTCTTCACAGAGTCAGTGGGGATTCACCTCCCCCGAGTCCAATTTTCAACCAACTTGTCCTCCTTCTCCACCTTGTCCACAATATTTTCAAGAGTCATACTCAGTTCCACCAGTCCAAAATAGAAAGCTATCAATTTTGAAAATGAGTATGCGTGAGTCCAAACACAAATCCCAAAATCTGATGGACTCACAATTTCACCAGCAATTCCAAGACAATACTTCATCTTTTCATCAAAACAATGAGCCTATCAACTATGAAAAGATGCTTGAAGCCATGACTCAGGCTCAAAACGCTCGTAATCGTGACATAGATATGATGGTCCAATCTTTACGTTCCCATCGTTTGACCAATTCTGATGTCACTAACCATTCTGTTAGAGCCGATGAGTCAGGTTGTTTTAGAAATCAAGGTTCCATTTCAGAACAATCATTTGAACTTACCCAAACTCCAAATTTTGAAAAGAATATTGACAGTTTGGCAAGTTATCCTTTTCCTGAAATCGAACTTGAAAATGAATATGATCATGAATCTCAACTTAGTGATTCAATTTTACTTCCTGATTCAATAATGACTCCGGTACCTTCACCTGATTTCCACCTTTTTCCCGAGTCAATGATCGACAAAAGCAAGTACTAAATTAAGAGAAGGAAGTGTGGGTTGATGTTACTGCTTTTGTGATTCTTCCGTAGTAGCAAAGTGGCTATACGGGTCGTATCCACAAGGAGGGAGAGCGATGGAAGCTTGATGCAGCTTCAAAGTTCAAGAAGAAAGAAAGTTCTTTGTGTCTAAATAAAAAATTGAAAAGTGAAAACAAGTTGTTTGAAGAATTGTTGGAAAATGTTTTGGTGGTTTGTAAAAAGTGATTTTTTTCTTAGTTGTAAAAATGCATGGCTAACTTTCTACTAAGTGCTCCCACTAATTTCTAACTTTTGGAAGATAGCCTCATGATGGATCATAGGCGAATACAAACCTTTCGCATTGGAACTATTCACGTGGAAATCGAGTGAAAGTTCATCCTAAAACTTAGCTTTACACGGCAAAAACTCGGACATTCCCTTATCAAGATCCGATAGAAGGCGAGAATAAGGGAAGACTCGAGTGCACTATTGGTATCGGCAAAGTTAAAAGGAGAAGTCTCTAACTTACAATAACAAGTAAAGTACACAACTCATAAATCATCAAAACTCATTAAGCATAAAGTATAAGAAAGTAAATACTTGTAGGTAAATTAGAGTTAGAACCCTCGTCTTAAGATGCCATAGCTCTTGTTTGCACAAGGCTTGTTTGACACTATTGACTCATTTGGGTTATCAATCAAGTGTTAGAAATTAGTGGGTTAGTAATTAGTTAGCCATGCTAATGAAAAGTTAGTTAGCCATAAAAGTAAAAGAAACAATAAAGGAAAAGAAGTGGAGAGAGGGAGTTACACTACAAGAAAACAAAAGAAAAGAAAAGTTAAAGAGAGAAAGTTACACTAAAACAAAGTAGAAGAAAAGAAGTAAAGATGGAAGAAGTTACACTACAACAAGAAACAACAAAAGGAAGAAGTAAAGGGCAAAGGAAAGCACAAGTAAATTGAAAGAAGGAAGAGAAGTAGTACTTGTATTAGCTTGTCACCCTTCAAATACAACACTTACACACTCTCTCTCTTTCACTCTAATGGCTAAAACAACAACTAGAAGAAGAAGAACAACAACAACTACAAACCTAAAAAATAAGAATACAAAACTTGCTAAAGCTCTGATCCCATCAAACTGAACACCCCAGGGGGTATTTATAGGCACCAGGGGAAAGGGGGCCACGTGGGAAGCACGTGGCACAAAACACAAGCGCGCGCGCGCCAAGATGGCCGCAGAAACGCGGCTCTAGCCGCGTTTTCGCAGCCAAACGATGGCTGCGCGCGCCAGTATTTGGGCAGCGTGCAGGCCAGTCTGTCTTCTGTCAATTAGACCTCCTGGATTTGCGATTTGACTCCCTGGGCTGACAAAATCTTCACTCTAAAGTCAATGAATAATTGGTAGGCTTTTAATCACCAATTAAATGGTGATTTAGGTCTTCTTCTTCATTTGCACACCATGGACCTAGATTGAAGCAACCAAAGCTTTATTAGCAAAATTTAACATTAAATAGATATGAGAATGTGATGATAATTATGCAAAATTAGAGACTAATCAGTCAACATTGGATCCTGTGCCAATTCATCATGAAATTGAATCACCCATTTTTGATGATCATATTAAACTTGACCAATTTTACACTTTTGAAAATCCTATTGACAAATTGGCAAGTTCTCATTTTTTTGATATTGAACTCAATGAGATATGTGACTTAGATTCTCAAATCTGTGATCTAGTTCAACTTTCTGAATCAATATTGACTCCTATTTTGTTACCAAACTTGAGGAATATTTTAGAGTCAGTTTTGATTCCTCCACCTATCAATCCTGAACTTGAATCACCAATATTAGGTCACATTCCATTGTTGGAAAATAAATGTGGACTTGAGTTTCAACTTCTTGACTTGGACCCGCTTCTTGAACCAATCTCGACTCCTGAACCTTTACTTGACTTCAGTCACTTTCCTGAGTCGGTATTAGTCCCTATACTTCCTAAGTCCAAGTCAATCATTCTATCATTTCATACTCCATTTTGGGACAAGGTGGTTGACAAATTTGACTCTGAAATCAATTATGGAATTTGGAAATTAGATGGGGTCCAATATTTAATAAAAATCCTTTATGGATTCATCATTTTAATGGGTTATATTAGTGAAATTTCTGGTGGGTTCCTCCGAACCCCACGAAAAGTTGATTGGGCCACATTTCGTGGACCAATCAGACCACCACCGGAACCACCACCTTAAGGTAACATTTTCCTTCCCTTTCTTCTTTTTCATGCATCTATGCATTAATTCATACATTGAGGATAATGCATGAGATAGGTGTGGGGGAGGGTCTAACATAACTTAGTTTTGTTTTTCTTTTTATTAAAAAAAAATTAACATTTTCTTTACTTTTAAAAAAAAAACTTTTTGAAAATAGAAACAATATTTTGACATATTTTTTGTAAGAAATTAAGTTAATTTTAAGGAATAGGAAAATCCAAATTAGGATTTCTTATACTTGGTCAAAATAAGATTATTTGTTTGATTTTTAGGGTTAGGAAGAAAATTTGTCAAAGTAATTTAGTCTTAATCTTTACCTTAATGAAATATGCACACTTCATACACTTACACACTTAGGGTTCAAAAACAAAGATTCTTATGCCTTATATATATATAAAAAAAAAAGAAAAAAATATCTATGAAAAATGAACAAGTCTAATTATTGATTAGCTAGGTGCTTTGGCCTAAGCAAGCCTTAGTATTTATGCGAAAGATGATTAGATAAGTTTAAGAAAAAAAATATAAAATCCTCTGATTGAGCTGGGTATTTGTGCCTAATAAAGCATAAGTATTCACGCCTAAAAGGGGTCCATATAATAAAATCCTTAGTTTTGTAGCCTTGTTTGCTCGAGTCCTTAAGTCCCTGGGGTGTTTTCTCACCCGGTACCCTAAGACCGTTTGGTTTGGGAGTCATCGATTAAAGGCTCGTTACATGGGCAGATTAGAAAGACTAATAGAACTAAGGAATAATACCACCAAAAAAATAGATATATATAAATAAATAAGGCAAAAGAGTTAGAGTTATGAACCCTTTGTAAAAATTTTCACAGTCACAAGGTATATTTGACTTAGGGTAAAGTAATAGACTAGATGAGAAGTACAATTTGACTCCTTACTTTGATTGATAACAAATTTTTGAATAGAGACTAAGTGTAGGAGTGAAAAATTCGGTTTTCCTATAACTTATAGATTGCTCAGATCTTACACTTATATTTCAAATATTTTTCTCTTTCAAAATGCTTTTCGAAAATACTAACTCTTTGTTTCCCTTTCTTTATGGATTTTGTGGGTGTAATTCGCTGAAAACCCTCACGAGACAAAACTCGTCCTCTAGGGAAACCTAGAGGTTTAACGGCTTGTTGCACATGCTCAGTGCAATCGCGTGACCTGCGAAAGTGGTCTAATAATCCTTAATATAGTTTAGTTGTTTTGCTCTAGGATGAGAAAAAGATAGGTATGGGGGTGTGATTGGTCGCTAATGTTGCATATTTAGTATCATATTTCTATACTTATTATAGAATAAAATCTGCATTGTCCTAATTAAATGTTTAATTTATTTGCAGGCTAATTCCTTAAGGAGATGAAGAGAAATGAGCCCAAAAGCTCACCAAAATTTTGAATTAAATCAGAATTAATTCGAGCTCAGTGAATCAGGGCAAAATCAAGAGGTTGAAAACGGTTGAGAAGAATCCACTCAGAATCGATCGGTTGAAGCCAAGAATCAAAGGCCATTTCGTCAAAATCCCGGACTCAAACGAGAAAACCAACTAAAGATAAAAGCAGAAGGAAAACCAGGGATACCCACCAACAGGGTGTGGCCACCTGGCCACACCCTAGCCGCGGAAACGCGGCCAAAGCCGCGTTACCGCGGCTTGGTTGTGGAGTTAGGGGGAGCGTTTGCTCCCCCGATATTCCTGGGATCCTGTAGGTTGGGTTTTTGCCTATAAAAAGTCAGTATTTGCACTGAAAATGGACGACCATGCAGAGACAGGATTTAGTCTAGTTTTCATTTCTTGTAGTTTAGGTTTTTCTTTTCTTTTTATGTAATTTGTATGTAAGCTTAGGTTAGATGAAGATTCATGTAAGTAAGAGAGAGAGAGGCTTATGTTGAGAGTGACACCGATGTACCCTCCTCCTTTCTTCCATCATTTCAAGCAATAAAAGGTAATATGTTTATGTTCTTCTTTACTTTCATTTTCTTTTTCTTCTTCCTACTTTACCTCTTTTGTTTTTGATGAGCTTGCAAGTGAATCCAGAAGTATAAGTATAACGATGTTGTGTGAGTGCCAACGATAGTTCATGAAGACGTTCTCCTCCTTAAGATCTGTATCACTTCATTCTTACTCCGCTTGATGATGTGATGCGAACGGGGACTGAGCTCGATCTTATGATCTATGCGTTGAACGCCTCCAAGCAAGGTAGAACATGCAAGGGTTCCAGGTAAGTCATCAACCAAACTAGGTGAGTACTTCTTTCATCTTTGATTGCTAAAACAAATGAAACAACCAACGAAGTTAAGAATGTACCGTGTAGCTTGTGGCTAACGGGTCGAGTCCACGAGGAGGGATGCGATAGAAGCGTTTCGGTGAAGTAAATAGAAACAAAGAAGTGTGTTAGTTTTTTTTTTTTAGAAAAAGAGAATGGAAGGAAAAGAGATGAAAAAGAGAAATTTCAGCTTTCAGAAAAGGATTTGGAGAAAGTGATTTGTAAAAAACTTTAAGAGTTGTGATGTTGTTTTATAATATGAAATCAAATCTGGGCTTACTATCTTCCTACTCAATTGTCATTCTACTCTTAAAATATTAAGTCCCTCGAGTTCATTTGCAAAACTTAAGGTTGATTCTTTTTAGAGAGCTTTGAGTAAAGCACATAAGATGTAGAGGGTTTGAGTTCTTTATCTTCAAGAAAGAGTTGGAATCAGATGTTAAAACATAAAGCGCGAAGAAGCAAGAATGAATTAAAAATGATTCACAAGAAGATCAAGAGAGAATAGTGAATTCAACTATCTATTCCCATCCTCATGTGCCTTCAAGAACACTTTCAAAAAGAAAGGCTTATAAGGGAGGCATGCATATGAGTCATCGGGACTTTTTCTTTTAAAAACAGAGGAGAAGAAAACAAGAGAGAGTAGATAGCTAGCCCAGAAAACCTTTTAGTTATTCATGGAAAACAACAAAGCAAGAATAAACATGCGCAACATACCGAAAACACGAGTGGAGAAAAGATGGCTTGCTCTTGTATTGCTGTCACTTCAATCTTTGATTACAAGCTCTCAGTCCTCTCTCTCACAAGCTTTTTAAACAGAACTACAAAGTAAACAACAGAGTTACAACTTTTGTTCTAACTAACAATGAACCTAGATCCTAAGAAAATAAAAACAAAGTTTAATCCTAGTCTTCGCTGCTTTTTGCTCTGCTGAAAGCCCTTTTTATAGACAAAACTGTAGAGATAGGATCCCGGGATCGTTGGGGGAGCAAACGCTCCCCCAACTGACTTCAGTTGGCCGCGGAAACGCGGCTTGGGCCGCGTTTCCGCGGCACTGTTGTGGCCAGTTGGTCACACCAAGAGGGGGAGGCTTCCATGTTTGAAGGGGATCTCGGATCTTCAGCTGGTTTCTTTGTTGCTGCTTCGACCGTGGACTGAATCAGCTTTTGATTTCCTTAGCTTTGATTCCTCGATTCAAGGAGGGATTTTCTCAACCCCTTGATAGCCCAGATTTCTTCACTTCGAATTTAATCTGAATTAATTCAGAATAAAGTGGGCTTTTGGGCTTGTTACTCTTTTATTTCTTTGAGCATTTGGGCCTGTATTTAGCAAAGGAAAAAGACACTTATTAATATCATTTATTAGCATACAAGTGTGGTAAAGTGACAACATAAATGCAATGTATGTGACAAATCACACCCCCACACTTATCTTTTGCTCGCCCTCGAGCAAAAACATTAGACTAACTAGAATCAATTATTAGACCACTTTCGCAGGTCACTCGATTGCACTGAGCATGTGCAACAAGCCGTTAAACCTCTAGGTCACCCCTAGAGGACGAGTTTTGTCTCGTGAGGGTTTTCAGCGGATTACACCCACAAAATCCAAAAGAGAAAAGAAAGGGTTAGTATTTTCGAAAAAGCAAATTTTTTTTTTATTTTATTTATTTATTTTTTTTTTTTCAAGGAGGAAATATTTGAAGTATATTTGTGAGATCTTAAGTAATCTATAAGTTATAGGAATATCAAATTTTTCATTCCTAAACTTAGTCTCCATTCAAAAACATGTCATCAATTAAAGTAAGGAGTCGATTTGTACTTCTCATCTAGTCTATTAATTTACCCTGATTCGTATGCACCATCGTGACTGTGAAGTTTACTAAGGGTTCTTCAACATTAACTCCTATGCCTCATATTTATTTATTATTATTTTATTTATTTTTTTTTTTGTGAATTTTTATTCCTCAATTTCATTAGGCTTTCTAATCTGCCCATGTAACGAGCTTTCAGTCGGTGACACCTAAACCAGACGGTTTTAGGGCACCAGGTGAGAAAACACCCCTAAGGACCTAAACACCCGAGCAGATAAGGCCACGAAACCAAGGTTTTTATTTATGCTATGTAACCCTTTTAGGCGTGAATACTTATGCTTCATGAGGCATAAATACCCAGCTTAATCAGAGGATACACATTATTTATACTAGGTACCCCTTTTAGGCGTGAATACATATGCTTCATGAGGCATAAGTACCCAGCTTAATCAGAGGATACACATTTTTTTTTTTTCTTTTTCAAACTTGTCTAATTATCTTTTGCATAAATACTAAGGCTTGCTTAGGCCAAAGCACCTAGCTACTCAATAATTAGAGCTATTTTTTTTTTTTTTTTTATAAGGCATAAGAGTCTCTGTTTTCAAACCCTAAGTGTGTTAGTGTATTTTGTGTGCATATGTCATCAAGGTAAATATCAAGACTAAATTACTTTCCCAAATTTCTTCCTGACCCTAAAAATCAAACAAGTTATTTTATTTCGACCAAGTATAAGAAATCCTAATTATGATTCTCCTATTCCTTAAAATTGACTTAAATTCTTACAAAAAATATATCAAAATATTGTCTACCCTTTCAAAAATTTCTCTTTTTTTTTTTTTAAATTTATATATATCCATTTTTTTCTTTTTTTTCTTTTTTTTTTATATATATATATTTTTTTTTAATCAGCAATGTTAGAACCCTCCCCCACACTTATCTCATGCATTGTCCCCAATGTATGAAAGAAATGTATAAGTGCATGAAATAAAATGGAAAGGAGGAAAGTTACCGATACACTGGGTCAAAAAGACCCATTACCGTTTCATCTATCGGCACCGATTCCAAGAAAGGTTTAAGGCGTTGACCATTTACCTTAAAGTCATTTCCATTCTTGGGGTCACTGATCTCAACTGCACCATGTGGAAACACGGTTTTTACAACGAATGGCCCAGTCCATCGTGATTTCAATTTTCCTGGAAAAAGATGAAGCCTAGAATTGTAGAGTAAGACTTTTTGACCAGGGACAAAGGTTTTTCTTATGATGTGCTTGTCATGGAAAATCTTCACTCTATCTTTAGTGATCCTAGCATTTTCATAGGCCTCATTTCTCAATTCCTCCAATTCGGAAATTTGTAATTTCCGAAGGTCACCGGCCTTAGTCAAATCGAAATTCAACTGCTTGATTGCCCATAAGGCTCGGTGCTCTAACTCAACGGGCAAGTGACAAGGTTTGCCATAGACTAACCTATAGGGAGACATTCCTAAAATCGTCTTGAAAGCGGTCCTGTAGGCCCATAGAGCATCTACAAGTTTTAAGGACCAATCTTTCCGGTTTTGGCTCACAGTCTTCTCCAATATAAGCTTGACTTGTCTATTTGAAACCTCAACTTGCCCACTGGTTTGAGGATGATATGGTGTGGACAACTTGTGGGTTATGGCATACTTTCGCATAAGGGCTTCAAAAGACCTATTGCAAAAGTGTGTGCCATTATCACTGATGATAGCACGAGGCGTTCCAAAGCGGGAAAAGATGTTTTCTTTCAAAAACTTTATGACAACTTTGTTGTCATTAGTTTTACATGGAATGGCTTCTACCCACTTGGACACGTAGTCCACAGCAACCAATATGTATTGGTTCCCAAATGAGTTAGGAAATGGACCCATAAAGTCGATGCCCCAAACATCAAAGAGTTCTATTTCTAGAATTGGGTTGAGGGGCATCATATTTCGAGGTGAGATCCTACCTACCATTTGGCATCTAGGGCACGTCTTGCAATATTCATAGGCATCCTTGAACAGAGTGGGCCAATAAAACCCACTTTGTAACACCTTTTCAGCTGTCTTGCGGGGACCAAAGTGTCCACCGCATGCAAGTTCGTGACAAAAGGACAGAACACTCCTAACCTCCTCATCGGGAATGCATCTCCTAATAATTTGGTCGGAACAGTACTTGAAAAGATATGGTTCCTCCCAAAAGAAATACCGAACTTGGGATAAGAATCGGTAAACATCATTTTTGGACCAATGAGACGAAGTTTGGTTTGTGACTAAGTAGTTCACTATATCAGCAAACCAAGGTTCCCTAGAGATAGCTAAGAGATGTTCATCAGGAAAATCCTCATTGATGGGTAATTCGTTGCATGGAGAATTGGGAATCCGTGAGAGATGGTCAGCAACGACATTTTCTACACCTTTCTTGTCTCGAATTTCGAGATCAAATTCTTGAAGAAGGAGGATCCAACGAATGAGTCGGGCCTTGGCATCCTTCTTCATCATGAGATACCTAAGTGCAGAATGATCGGTGAAGATGGTGGTTTTGGACCCTAGTAGGTAGGGACGAAACTTCTCTAAGGCAAACACTACTGCCAAGAATTCCTTCTCGGTCGTAGTGTAGTTCAGTTGAGCGTCATTGAGAGTCCTACTAGAGTAGTAGATCACATGCTGCTTGCTATCAGTACGTTGTCCTAGGACAGCGCCTATGGCAAAATCAGAAGCGTCGCACATAATCTCAAACGGCTTAGACCAATCCGGGGCAGATATGATTGGTGCAGAAATCAGCTCTCTCTTAAGCTTCTCCCAAGAAGTGATGCAGTCAGCATCGAAAGTGAAGGACACATCCTTAGCTAACAGATTAGTCAAGGGCCTAGCAATTTTGCTAAAATCCTTGATAAATCTACGGTAGAAACCAGCGTGTCCTAGGAAGGATCTAATGTCCTTAACGCATTTGGGCATGGGAAGCTTAGCAATAACCTCGATTTTGGCTCTATCCACTTCTATTCCTTTCTTGGATATTTCATGACCCAAGACAATTCCATGTTTCACCATGAAGTGGCATTTCTCCCAGTTTAGTGTCAAATGTTTTTCAGCACAACGTTGGAGGACGAGTTCAAGATGGTGGAGACATTGAGTGAATGAATCTCCGTAGATGGAGAAATCATCCATGAAGATTTCTAAGAAGCGCTCTACCATGTCAGAGAAAAGACTCAACATGCAACGTTGAAACGTTGCTGGGGCATTGCATAAGCCGAATGGCATTCGACGATAAGCAAATGTCCCAAATGGACAGGTAAACGTGGTCTTTTCTTGGTCCTCAGGAGCGATAGGGATCTGGTTATAGCCCGAGTAACCGTCCAAGAAGCAGTAGTACTCGTGACCCGCTAAACGTTCAAGCATCTGATCAATGAAGGGAAGTGGAAAGTGGTCCTTACGAGTTGCAGCATTTAGTTTCCTATAGTCAATGCAAACTCGAATCTTCGTGGGAAGTCGAGTTTGAACCAACTCTTTGTTCTCGTTTTCCACTACGGTGAAACCAGATTTCTTTGGGACCGCGTGGACAGGACTGACCCATTGGCTATCCGAAATGGGATAAATTATCCCATTGTCTAAGAGTTTTATGATTTCAGTATGAACAGCCTCTTGCATTATAGGGTTTAACCTACGCTGCGGGTCTCTCTTGGGTGTGGCATCTTCATTGAGATGGATGCGGTGTTGAACGATGGTTGGACTTAATCCCTTGATATCAGTCATAGTCCACCCGATGGCTTCCTTATGTTTTCTTAGAATATCTTTCAAATCTTTTTCTTCCCCGTCATTTAAATGGGAGGCAATGATGACGGGAAAGGTCTCTTGTTCGCCTAGATAGGCGTACTTGAGATGCGCAGGAAGGGCTTTCAATTCTAAGGAAGAGGAAGGCTCACTAGAAGGACTAGTCAAATCTGTTGGCTCCATAGTTGGTGAAATCGGGTTTGAAGCCCAATTCACGGCAGAATCTACCACCTGATCGAGATTAAAGTCATCAGACTCTAACTCGAAGTCAATCTCCATTTCTGATTCCAATTCTTCCCCGTGTTCACTTGTCAAGTTCTCAATTTGGTTTACTTCAAAAGTTTGGTCCTCGATGTCACGGGGTTGTTTTCCTAGATGGAAGACATTGACTTCTCTAGTCATGTCTCCAAAGGTTAACCTCATAGATCCATTCCTGCAATTGATGATGGCATTAGCAGTGGCAAGGAATGGTCGACCTAGGATGACCGGAGTTTGAGCCCTACGATTGGAGTTGGACACAGGTTGTGTCTCCAAAACTATGAAATCGACAGGGTATATGAACTCCCCTACCCGAATCAGGACATCGTTAATTTCCCCTTTTGGAACTTTAACAGAACGGTCAGCCAGTTGGATGGTGACTCGAGTTGGACTAAGGTCACCCAACCCGAGTTGTTGATAAACAGAGAATGGAAGCAAGTTGATACTTGCCCCCAAATCAAGTAGTGCACGACTAATCTCGGCTTGTCCTATTGTGCAGGCAATGGTAGGGCTACCTGGATCTTTGTACTTGACAGGGATAGGACCCGAAAATAGCTCACTAATATTAGTGGCTAGGAAGACTTTCTTAGGAACATTAGTCTTTCTCTTCTTGGTGCACATGTCCTTAAGAAACTTAGCATAGGAAGGAACTTGTTGGATGGCATCAAGAAGTGGCACATTTATTTTCACTTGATTAAACATCTCTATTATCTTGTCCATGTGCGGATTTTGCTTATTGTTTTTCAGCCTATTCGGAAATGGTACTATAGGCTGGTGCACCTGGCTGGCTGACTTGTCTTTTTCAGACTCGTCAGATTTGGAAGAGCTTGGATTGGATGAGGTGGAAGCTTGATTGTGGTTGTGCTGAATAGGATTGGTGGGTGTTGACACTTGGTTATCAACTTTCTTTCCTGACCTCAATGTATGCACAGCATTACATTGATTGAATGAAGGATCCTCAGCCAAATGAGCTTGTTGGGAATTCCTCGGATTGGTGACTGGCTGACTAGGCAGGGTACCCTTTTGTCTCTCATTCTGTGGGTTGGCTAGTTGGCTCATTTGAACCTCTAACCTCTGAATGGTTTGCATGAGAGTGTCTTGATTTTTCATATATCTCTCCATGTTCCTTTCAAAGTCAGTCATTCTCCTTTCCAATTGAGGATTCTGAAAGGAGGATTGTGGAGATTGGTTAGGAAAGTTCTGTTGATAATTTGGAAAGCTTGGTGGATGGTTGGGGGAATGATTATGGAAATTGGAAAAGTTGGGTTGATGATTGGAAGAATTGTTACCATGTTGGAAGTGGTTAGCATGATTGAATCGTGAATGGTCATTGTTGTTCTGGCTCCATGAGAAATTAGGGTGATTTCTCCAGCCGGGATTGTACGTTGGGGCGTAAGGGTTATTGTTAGGCCTTGAAAAGGCCGCATTCATCGGTTCGTGGTAGGATTGCTGAGCTTGAAACACTGGGCATTCCTCAAATACATGGTTCATGGCTTGACAGTAAGTGCAACCCGGGGGTGGAAATTGGTTCGGGCTGACTTGATTGACTGGACTTGGGTCTTTCGTTTCTAGAGCTTCCAGTCTTCTAGCTAAATTGGCTAACTTAGCCTCATTAGCGATGGACGATTCTATGGAATGGAGACCTCCTTTCGAAGAGATGGAGTTAGGATTCTTAGGGGTCTCACTCGCAGATTCCCATTGGATGGTTTTCTCAGCTAAATTTTCATACAAATCCCATCCCTCATCTTCATCTTTCTGCAAGAAACCCCCTTGGCACATACTTTCTAGGAGGGTTTTGGTGGAATAGTCTAAACCGTCATAGAGAATTTGGCATTGTCGCCATTTCTCTATTCCATGATGTGGACATTGGACAAGGAGGTCCTTAAAGCGTTCAAAGTACCTCCAGAACGGTTCACTAGGCTCTTGCTTAAATTGCATGATCGTCTTCCTAATGAGAGCGGTTTTATGGATAGGATAGAATTTCTTCAAGAAGACCTTGATGAAACCATCCCAAGATGTGATGGAACCGGCTGCTAAGCTGTAGAGCCACTTTTTTGCTAGGTCCTTAAGTGCAAACGGGATAAATCTCAACCTAATAGCATCATCTACAAGGTGTGGGATTTTCATCATAAGACATACTTCCTCAAATTCTCTTATGAAGAAGTAGGCATCTTCGGACTCTAGACCATGAAATTTGGGGAGTGTGTTGATGAATTGAGGCTTGAGCTCAAAATTGTGTTCACCAACCGATGGAAGTGAGATGCATGATGGAAGTGAGGTCCTAATGGGGTAGAACCTATCCTGCAGTGATGTGGATTGAGCCATTACCGGATCTGGTCTTGGTTCAAACTCAGGTGGTGATGTGTTTCTAGTCAACCTAGATGAATTAGGGTCTCTCGACCACACTTGCATACACAATCACAATCACAATCACAACAAGTTCAAACAGTAGTCAACAATAAAAATCAACCAAGCCTAGTCTAAGGTATCCTTGACCTAGACAACTCCTAACTGGTTGATTGTCCACAAGAGGTAGAATGTAGACCTTGACTACAAGCTAATCAGCCAGGTCAGGGCAAGTTTGGTGGGAGGTTTTCCGTCAAAAGACGTTCCTTAATTAAATAACCACCGCACTTCGGACTTTCGGCCCTCAATCCCTTTCCTTGACACTGATTTTACAGGAGTCAATTTCCAACACTTTCCCTCTTTAGGATAATCTCCTATTGAGTTCGAGATGTCCCTAAGGCCAACGTCTATCAAATTTTAATTAGGCTTAGGTTGTGCGTGCTTGGAGATGGTTTGTGGGCTAAGGAAGGGTAATGACTTCCCCACCTTATCTTGATTAGGGTTTTGCCCTTAGAATTGATTAGTGCAAGTGTGCAAGATATAGGAAAGTAGCATTCAAAAGCAATAACACCCAAGAATGTTTCCTAAACTATATGCTATGCATACATACCTTGTCTCCAGCTCTCTTCAACAGTAATTGTAAAGAAAACGTAATTAGACAAATGCCTAGAATGCAAGTCTAAACGTTTTTTAAACAATTCACAATCATTCAAATTACTGTTGGATTAAAACAGGGATGGTGATAACAAACTAGCACAAATATGACATAAAAAACTAGAAATTTTTGCAAGCAATATGTCCTGCAAAACAAAGTTTTTAGTAGTCCCAAAAAATTTCAGATTTGCAAAGCAATTTCTTGAAATTCTGTTTCCTACTTTCGAGAGTAGGGGCACAGAATTTTCAAGTCTTCTTGGCAAAGCTTGAATGCTAGATCTTGATCTTCAATGTCCCTGAAACAAACACACAAGAGTTGTTAAAACAACTACACCGTTCCCTCCCCGGCAACGGCGCCAACAATTGATTGCTAAAACAAATGAAACAACCAACGAAGTTAAGAATGTACCGTGTAGCTTGTGGCTAACGGGTCGAGTCCACGAGGAGGGATGCGATAGAAGCGTTTCGGTGAAGTAAATAGAAACAAAGAAGTGTGTTAGTTTTTTTTTTTTAAGAAAAGAGAATGGAAGGAAAAGAGATGAAAAAGAGAAATTTCAGCTTTCAGAAAAGGATTTGGAGAAAGTGATTTGTAAAAAACTTTAAGAGTTGTGATGTTGTTTTATAATATGAAATCAAATCTGGGCTTACTATCTTCCTACTCAATTGTCATTCTACTCTTAAAATATTAAGTCCCTCGAGTTCATTTGCAAAACTTAAGGTTGATTCTTTTTAGAGAGCTTTGAGTAAAGCACATAAGATGTAGAGGGGTTGAGTTCTTTATCTTCAAGAAAGAGTTGGAATCAGATGTTAAAACATAAAGCGCGAAGAAGCAAGAATGAATTAAAAATGATTCACAAGAAGATCAAGAGAGAATAGTGAATTCAACTATCTATTCCCATCCTCATGTGCCTTCAAGAACACTTTCAAAAAGAAAGGCTTATAAGGGAGGCATGCATATGAGTCATCGGGACTTTTTCTTTTAAAAACAGAGGAGAAGAAAACAAGAGAGAGTAGATAGCTAGCCCAGAAAACCTTTTAGTTATTCATGGAAAACAACAAAGCAAGAATAAACATGCGCAACATACCGAAAACACGAGTGGAGAAAAGATGGCTTGCTCTTGTATTGCTGTCACTTCAATCTTTGATTACAAGCTCTCAGTCCTCTCTCTCACAAGCTTTTTAAACAGAACTACAAAGTAAACAACAGAGTTACAACTTTTGTTCTAACTAACAATGAACCTAGATCCTAAGAAAATAAAACAAAGTTTAATCCTAGTCTTCGCTGCTTTTTGCTCTGCTGAAAGCCCTTTTTATAGACAAAAACTGTAGAGATAGGATCCCGGGATCGTTGGGGGAGCAAACGCTCCCCCAACTGACTTCAGTTGGCCGCGGAAACGCGGCTTGGGCCGCGTTTCCGCGGCACTGTTGTGGCCAGTTGGTCACACCAAGAGGGGGAGGCTTCCATGTTTGAAGGGGATCTCGGATCTTCAGCTGGTTTCTTTGTTGCTGCTTAGACCGTGGACTGAATCAGCTTTTGATTTCCTTAGCTTTGATTCCTCGATTCAAGGAGGGATTTTCTCAACCCCTTGATAGCCCAGATTTCTTCACTTCGAATTTAATCTGAATTAATTCAGAATAAAGTGGGCTTTTGGGCTTGTTACTCTTTTATTTCTTTGAGCATTTGGGCCTGTATTTAGCAAAGGAAAAAGACACTTATTAATATCATTTATTAGCATACAAGTGTGGTAAAGTGACAACATAAATGCAATGTATGTGACAAATCAATCTTCTTTCTGCACTTTTTTATTTCTTAGTTTGGATCACCAACACCCACTTCCTTCATCACTCCTTTTCACTTCTTTGTAAATAATCATTTGTACATAGTCACTTTCTAATTCTCTCCACTTTCTTCATTCTACCGTTTTCTTTCTAACTTTAACATAACTCTTTTTTCATTTTTATTTCTTAAAAACAAAGAAGAACTTTCGTTTTTCTTCATAAAGATTTCAATACAAACCTTGAACGCTTCTATCGCAAACCCTCCTTGTGGATCCCGACCCGCATAGCCACTTGCTATAGCGGTAAGAATTGAGCACTTGCACATCTTTATTCTTAGATCTAAAATTCTGTATTTTGTGTGCAGGTTTAAGCTTCAATCAATTTTGAAAACACATTTTGAAATAGAGAAAAGTGTTGAAGTATTTTTGCTAAAATATCAACGTCATAGGTTAACCAGAATTATTCTTTCTTAAACTAAGTCAAAATGCAAAAAAATCTTGTTATAAATTAAATGTAAGAATTTTAAAATTGAATTGACTCTTTGACCTTTCATAAAACTCTTAGAAAAATATGCACTTTGTGGACTGTGAAGATTTTTGGGAATTGACTTAAACTTTCATGCCATTTATTTATATTATTATATATATTATTATTATTTCTTCCCTTAGTTTTCTTAGGCTTTCTTATTTACCCGGGTAGTGAGTCTTTAGCCGGTGACTCCCAAACCAGATGATCTTAGGGCACCAGATGAGAAAACATCCCTCGGACTTAAGGACTCGAATAAACAAGGCCACAAAACTAAAGGGGGATTATTTATTTTTGTCCACCGTTTTAGGTGTGAATAATCATGCTTCCTGAGGCATAATTACCTAACTTCAATAAGTGATTTTTATTGTCATATTTTTTTTATATATTTTTTTATGGCATTTTCAGTTTATGTTTCAATCTCAAAAATTGTGTAAGTGTGGAGTGCATAAATCTAAGGCAAAAAAATTCAAAGTCAAATTATCTTTTCAATCTTACTTTCTTATCGTAAAATTTAAACAAAATCTATTATTTTGACTCGGTTTAAAATTTCATAATTTTAGGTCTTCCTAATTCCTAAGATAATCTTAATTTTCTTAAAAATGGATCAAAACTATTTCTCTTCCTTCAAAAAGTTTTGTAAAAAGAATTTTTTTATTTAAAAAGAAGTGTAAAAGAAAGAAAATTTTAAAACTACCTATGTTAGTAAACCTCCCCCCACACTTATCTCATGCATTGTCCTCAATGCATCGTGAATGTGTATATACATGAAATAAATGGGAAAAGAAGAAAAATTTCCTCATGGTGGTGGCTTCGGTGGTGGTCTGATTGGGCCAAGCGTTGCTATCCAATCAGGATAATGTGGATCTTGAAGGAACCCATCAATGACCTATATAATATGACCCAGGAAAAAATGATTGACTGAACGGTCTTATTTAAAACTTATCCCCATCTAATTTTCAATTTTCAAAAATAATTACTGAGTCATTTTCTTCAACATCTTGTCCAACAATGAAGTGTGATTTTGAGAGATGATTGATTTGGACTCAAATGGAACAGGAATAAAACCGATACCGACTCGGGAATTTGACTCAGATCAAGTCGAGATTCAAAATAAGGAGTCAAAATTGGTTCAAAAATGGGGTCCAAACCAAAGAATTGATGTTCACACACTTTTCCCATTAATGAAGTATGATCATACGATATTGGTGATTGAATTTCACGGTGTACTGGTACAGGATTCAATGTTGACTCCGGAATAGAGAAAAAATCTGGTAAAGATGCCGGAATCATTATTGAACCAAAAAGTGAAAAGAAATCACCAACTTGAGGTTCAGGATCACTTTCAAGCTCAAGTTCAATTTAGAGAAAAGGATAACTTGCCAAAATATCAAGGATGTGATGTTGGTCAAGTTCAACATGGTATGATGAAATTGAAGCTGGATTTCCAAAATGACATGATTCTTGGGTCCAATCAGTAGAGTTAGGGATATATAGATCGGTCAAAGGTTGAAAAAAGACTTTCCTCGCTCTCATTGATCAATTCGCTCATAAGTGAGTCAACCTATTAATAGGCTGGGTAACAGAATTTGGATTTTGAATCATGTCTTCCACACTTTTTACAATTGATTCTTCTTGAAAAGATGAGTATGGAAGTCGATTTTGAAAATTATGGTGAAATTGTGAGTCCATCAGATTTTGCGATTGCTTCTCAGACTCACGCAAGGGTTCCATAATCAAGTCCAGTATTAAAGTTTGTTCATTTTGAATAGGTGAGACTGGAAAAGGTGAGTAGGACTCTTGAAATTTTGGTTGAGATGATGAGTCCAACATGTTTTGCATTCTTTCACAAAAGACTTCCAAACGCTTTTCTAGCTCAGATTCTTCTTCAATTGGATGCTCTAGAAAAGGAGTATGTGGATTTTGATGTGGGAAGGATTGTGAATTGAACAAATTTTGCATTTGTTGTAGGGACTCTTCCATACTCCTTTCCAAATCAGATTTTTCTTTGGTTGGTAGAACAGGAAAAGGAGTATATGAACCAAAATCGGGGAATGAACTTTGTGAAAATTATGGACAAGGAAGTTACAAATTTGACTCGGGGAGTGTGAATCCACATTGACTCTGTGAAGAGTTGAAATTATTTTAAATATTATAGTCATAAGATTGAGGATATAGGTCATATTGAGTCGGATAATCCCAAATCGGCATATATGGTTGGCTCATGTTGTACATAGCCGGGTCAGAGTTATCCGAGTCAAATGAGGTCGAAGTGAAATATGGATTCATATTTTGATTGAAAGAATTATTGTTGTTAAAATTCATTTCACAATATACAAAAAAGAAAAACAAACAAACAAACGAACATAGATAAAGAAAAAGAAAATAGCCTATGCTAGGATTGACTTAGACCTAGACGACTCCTAACTGGTTAGACTGTTCACGGGGGGTACATTGTCAGAACTGACTACGAGTTAATCGGCCAGGTAGGGGCAAGATCAGTGGGAGGTATCCGTGCCGAAGAAACGGGCCTAATTATGTCAAACCACTATTCTTCGAGGTTTCGCATCTCAATCCCCAACCTTAGACACCGATTTGACAAGAGTCAACTTCTAACAACTTCCCCCTTAGGTCAATCTCTTAAATGAGTCCGAGATGTCCCTAGGGGCCAACATCTAGCAAATTTTATTAAGGATTAGGTTGTGTGAGTGGGGAGGTGATTTTTGGGCCAAGGGAGGGTAGTGACTTCCCCACCTTATGTTGTCTTGGGTTTTGCCCTTAAGTTTAATTTGTGCAAATATGCAATATAGATAAGAATGAACATAAAAAAGTAAGTAAATCACTGAAGTGCTTGTCCTAACTATATGCAATGCAATATGTACACCTCCGTCAAGATCACAACAACACAAGAATAAAATACAGTATATTAGAATAAAAATTAACACGTGCCTAGATGCAAATGTCTAAACCATTTTAAAGCATCCAATTACCATATTTTAATCCTTAAAATTATTTACAGTGTACAGGTAATATAAAAATTAGCAGCAGAGTATAAGAATATACAAGAAGTTACCCGACAACACAAGAGCAAGTATGGACTTCTGCAACGCCAAAAATTTAACCTGCACACCAAAAACAAAGAAGAAAAGTTAACAACAACGTGAAATCAAACCGTTCCCATCCCCGGCAATAGCGCCAAAATTTGATCGGGGGAAAACCGTGCACAAAATATGTCGTTTTGAAATTAAGAGTTAAAGTGTGTGTGCTTTGGCTTCCTCGATACTTCCGTTATAGCATAGAGGCTAAACGAGTCGAATCTACAAGGACGGGAGGCGATAGAAGCTTACACGATATGTTCACGTGTATGTTAACGGTTCTTCAAAGTTTTAAAGAATCAAAAGAAAAGAAAATAAAGAATGAAAAGAGAAGTACGGTGAAACACAAAGAAGTGAGAAACATATAAAAGAATATATTTGTGGTTTTTGATATATTTCTAAAACAAAGTGAAAAAGAAAGAAAACCATGGCTACTAACTACTAATGACTCCACTAACATGCTAACCTCTTAATGATAGTTGCCTCACATGTATCGTTGGCCATCACTTATCCTTGGTTCAAGAGCTTTACAAAGCATAACCCATATGTAACTCATCACATCCCAACTCAACAAAACAAGTGCAAGCTACACTTAAACCATCAAAACTAAAAGTAAGCATGGAGTAAAGTAATGTTAGCTTGTTAGAGAGTTAGGAAGTTAGAGTGTTAGATCCATCATCATGAGCCATCAATGGCTCTTGCAAGAGTAAGGCCAAGTAGAGGCTATTAGATTCATGTGGATTATCAACTAAGAAGTTAGACTAGTTAGTGGTTAGTAGTTAGTTTCCATGAGAGAAAAGATTAGCTAAACATGTAAAAGGAGTTAGATAGAAAACAAAGAGAGGTAAAGAGAGCACATTTCATAGCTTGTCACCTTCTATTACAAGCACTCTTGCATTCCAAACATGTATCACTCTCTCTCCTAATACAAGATCTAAAATAAATGAAAAATACAAAGAGGAAGAAGAAGAAGAACTAACCTAAACTGACCTAAACTACAATATGAAAAAGGAAACTACACAACTCTCTGGATATCTCCCAACTATGGAACCCCAAGGGGTATTTATAGGCACCAGGGGAACGGGGGCCAGGGGGACAACCCCTGGCCCGAAGCCAGGTGCACGCCACGGCCATGTGGTGGCCGCGCGCACGGCGCTTCGAGCCGCGCGCTGTCCTATTTGTCTTCTATCAATTTCTGTGCCTAGTTTCTGGTTTATAGCCCCTGGTTCTGACAGAATCAGCCTCCTAGGTCAATGGCTATCTTAATAGACCTTTAATCACGAGTTAAATGGTGATTTAGGGTCTTCTTCTTCATTGCACACCATGGACCTACAATCAAGCAAGCAAAGCTTTATTAGCAGAATTTTATAATAAATAATTATGCGGATGTGATAAAAATTATACAAAATTAGAGACTAATTACTTCTATCGCCTCTCATCCCTGTGGATCTGACCCGTTGATCCAATGCTATAACAGAAGTATCGAGGGAACATTAGTACATACGCATTTACATTGATTTCATAAATACACATTTTTCGCGTGCTTGTTCTGCCCCGATCAACTACCGCCGCATACCAGCAAACCCCTTTCTCTTCTCCCCTGCTCACTCTCTCTTCCTCCCCGTCTTCTTCTTATTCTTCCTCCTCTTCTTCTTTTTCCTTCTTCTTCTACTTCTTCTTCTCTTCCTCTCTTCTCAATCTCCTCCTTCTCTCGCTCGTCTCTCTCCCCATCACCAGTGGCGGCCTGACTGTTGCTGCTGCCGATCGCCGCCAGGGCCACACAATTGCAAGAAGTAACATGAAAAGAAGTGATGGATTTGTGCATTATGAAAAAGAAATTAAAAGAATGAGTGAAGTGTATAGCAAAGAAAGAAAAGCTAAAAGAAAGTGTTGGAAAACTTTTAGATGAGAAGGTACATGGCTAGCTAACTTCACCTTATTGCTAACTTGCTAAACTCAATGGTGATTGCAAGATTGCCTCATGTTGACTCATTGGCAATTAAAAATAACTTGCATGTTTGTTTAATTGATGTTTCCATCTTGAAGATTAGTGTTCTCTTTGTTGTTAGCTTGAAGCCTCATATTGAATCATAGGCTCTCTAAATAGATGTTCAATGATGAACTCTAGGATTGGTACTCAAGTAGTGCTAAGTTAGAAGAATCAACATTCATTTGAACATTCAAGACATAACTACAAATTAGCTTGAAGTAAAGAAGTTGTTCTTACTATACAAGTAGCATATGTTTAGTGATCCATCCTCATGTTCCATCAAAGGCTCTTGTTCTTGATAAGGCTCTATCCGAGGCACACATGAGTCATATTGAGTCTTTAACAAGCCATTACCAAGGGAAAGCAACTATACTTCCTTGGAAATCAAAAGAAACTTAAACTATGCAAGTATTGAAACAAGCAATCATCCAAAGAGATAGAAGTTAGCTAGGTAAGTTATTAGCTAGCCATGCAATAGGAGTTTAGCTCTCCATTACACAAGTAACAAAGCCACAATTCATTATGTAAAGCAAAGATCTAAAGCAATTACAATGAACTAGAATCAAAGCAAGAAATTAAAGCAAGGTAAAGTAAGCATACTAGAGTTTGCAAAGAGATGAATGGAGCTCTTTTGATTAATCCTTGGCCACAAGAATGTCACTTCCTTGGTACAAGCTCTCAAACAGCACTCTCTCTCTCACTTTGTCAAGATCTCTAGGAGGAAGAAGATGAAGTCTAAAAACCTAGGAGAAACAAAAATACAAGAATTTTCCCCTATTTTCTTCTCTCTCCTCTCTGCTCCCACGCACAGACCTTGGTCCTCTATTTATAGCCATCCCTGAGAAGCTTCGAGAGTCCTGGCCGTTACCACAAAATCTGGGCTCCAACGGCTTCACAACCGCCGCAGATACGCGGGAAAATCCCCGTTTTGGCGGCAAAATCTGGGCCGTTGAGCCCAGATTTTCTGTTATGATCTGGTAGTTAGGTGGTTATCTACGTGGCCTTCTGGAAGATCCAATGGGCGCGCGGATCTCAACTGAATCCAAATTTAAATCTTGGCTCTTTTGGGATTATGGATTTAATCACTTTAATTATTGCTAATTAAAGTGATTAATGGGCTTTTTCTCCTTTAAGTTGTGGACCTGTAAAAATAGAAAGAAAAGGGGTTAAAAATCACATTTTATTTACAATATGCATAGTATGGAAGTGGTAAAATATGTAAATATGTGTAACAATCAGAAAGTCCATGCTGGTTTGGTGTAATCCGAATTGAAAGAGGTTTTAGTATAATATAGATTATTATTAAAATTAAAAAAAATTGTGTTAGAATCCATATCACTCAAGAATTGTTAAAACACACAAACAACCAAAACAAAAAAAATTTTAACCTAAGTTAGGATAGATCTTAGACCTAGATGACTCCTAACTGGTTAGATGTCCACAGGAGGTATATTGCAGAATCTAACCACAAGTTAATCAACCAAGTAGGTTGCAAGATAAGTGAGAAGTATTCGCACAAGAGCGACGGGCCTAATTATGTCAAACCACAGTTTTTTGAGATTTCGCCTCTTAATTTCCTGCCTAGTCACCGAATTGGTAAGAGTTAAATTCCAACAACTTCCTCTTTAGGTCAATCTCCTAGTGAATCTGAGATGTCCCTAAGACCAACGTCTATTGAGATTTTAATTCGGATTGGATTAGTAAGTGAGGAGATGATTTAAGGGCTAAGGGAGGGTAATGACTTTCTCACCTTATCTTGCTTATGATTTTTGCCCTTAAGTCATTTTAGTGTGACATATGCAAGTAAATAGATAAGTAATCACTCAAAGTAATTATAAATCACCCAAAAGTGTTTCCTAATCTAGATGCAATGCAAGCGTATCTTATCTCCAGCACTCTTCAACAGTAATTTAAAATAAATAAAATTAGACAGATGCTTATGATGCAAGTATATTTATTTTTTTAAACACTTCAATCAATAGATTACTGTTGAATTTAAAACAAAGAAAAAAATTAACCACTTAGCAAATAAAAAAATATTGTTCCATCCCCAGCAATGACGCCAAAATTTGATTGCCAAAAATACAGAGTTTAAGAAATTGGTTATCTGATTTCTGCTGACTTTGAATTCTTACAATTTAACCACAGTAGCAAGGGCTATATGGGTCGAGTCCACAGGGAGGAATGTGATAGAAGCATTTCGGTATCTTTTTACAAACTAGATTGGTTAGGTTGTTCTTCTTTGTGTTAAAAGAAAATACTATGTTAAATATTAGAGATAGAAATATGATGGTAAAAATAGGGTTAGATTAAAAACTAGAGTTTTGAAAATATTAAAGAGTAAGGCTTATTAATCATCTACCACCACTAACTTACTAACCTATGCTTAATTAAACTTCACTTTGAATCATAAAAACTATATGTTAGAGTTGCATTCAATTCAAGTAAGATACAAAAGATGGAGAAACCCTATTTGAAATAATCAATAACTAAGACCTAACATTAAACTATCAAATTTTCTCAAGCATATAATAAGAAGAATAATCAACATTAAACTATTAAGGCTATCTAAGTATAGTATAAGAAAAACTATTGAGAAGTATTAGCAAATAATAAATTTAACTATTATCATATGTTTTCAAGAGTATTAGCTATTTCTAGGATTTAAGCATACATAGGATCCAATCAATTTATTCTAACATAGGACTAGAAGTAGTGGTGGAAGAGACTAGTACACCATGAAGAAGATTAGGTACTTATGAGAATCTAAAAAAAGCATGATAAGAAGAGAAAGCAATTAAAGGAAGCAAGTAAATTAAGATAATTAGAAAGAAAAATTTTGTTATTGATGTCAGTTTCAATTACAAAGAGCCCCCTTCTTCTTTACAAAGCTTGAACTAGAGCTAGAATTAGAACTAAAATCTAAAAATTACAAAAGAAATTTGAAAGAGAAACTAAAAATAAATCTTAAGTTATGATCTTTGATGTGGAGATGCTTGATTATGAGAGATTTTAGCTCTTTAAATAGGCATCAGAGCTAATGACAATAGGATACAAATCAGAAGGTTTAACTCAATCCTAATTCAATAGGAGAATTCAATTTTGCAGCAAGTCGGTGTGTTGATTTCTAAATATGACTCATCAGATGGCTGAGTTAGATAGAGTGGTCAACATAAAAATTATAACCTTTCAAGTCACTTTTCTGTAGCATCTTGAATCATTAGATTTGAATATCTGTAGTGAAAGTTATGATCTGAATACTAACAGGTGTCCAGTCTGAATTGATTTTGAACTCCATTTAATTTGAATATCCTCCTTATCCCCATTAGGATTAGAATTATCCCATCTATCTTCTAAAAGTATATATTCTGATTTTGAATTTAAATTTTGAAGATGATGATATATCCTTTCCTCCTCTTGATTTTAATTTGATTTAAAATTGAAATCCAAATTTAGATAGAATTTGGGATAAAATGGAAGGTTCTTGTATCCTTATCTTCTCATTTAAGTAAGTACACACTATAATTAAAAAGAGAGTTAAATAGTAATGTTAAATAAAGAATAATCAAAGATAAATGTGCAAATATGACAATAATAATACAAAATTGTGATGCAATCAGTGGGCACTTTTTACATGCATACTCACGACACCATAAATGATTATTTTGTTTATTACCTCTAAGTGTTCATTTTAACCATTGATATCGTCTAGTTACTGTTATTATTAATAGATAATAAATAATTAAGATGTGATTTATGTTAATTAAACAAATTGATATTGTTATTGTATACCTAAATAAAGATCTCATTACTCATATTCATCATAATAACATGTTAATAATATAATAAAATAAAGTTAGTTGATATATATAACTCTTCTCAATTGATATAGAGATTATATATAATCATGTATTATATAATATTGTAAAGGCAACATTGTTATATCATACTAGGTATTGATGATGCTATAGTACTGAAATAATACTTGTAATATTGATTTACCGGTTATTAGGATATTTATACTATATCACTGTTACCTTATCATATATTATATATTATCATGATTGTACTATTATAGTATATATTACTGCTTTCTTTATTTTAATACTCACTAGGTCACTTTCTGACGATTTTGGGTTTGCATGCCTAGGTTGGAGCTAAGAGATTCGGTAGCACCTGATATTTTTCGGATATTATCTTGAGACCGTCACCCTTTTTGATTCATAGGTATCTTTTAAGTTTACAAAAACGAGTGGTTATGCGGGTCATGATCCACAAGGAGAGATCATGATAGAAGATTTATATAAGTTTCTTCTTTTAAGTTTACAAAAACGATTTTAAAAGTTCTTCTCAGTTTTGGTAAAGAAAAATAAATAAAGTTAGGTTAAGTTAAGTAAAAGATGGTAGAAGAAGAGATGGTGTTGTTGTTGTTATTTTATATACAAAAGAAAAGAAAAGACTAAATAAAGAGAAGAATGTTGATTTTGGAGTGAAATTCTAAACTAATAAATGAGAAGAAATAAAAAGAATTTTTACCTCACCGTTACATCATAATGAAGATTTACCTCAGCGTGAAATAAAGTAAACAGATAGAAAGAGTAACTTGAACACGATGTTTGTCTAGATCGAGTACGATGAAGAAAAATAGAAAACTTCATTGATGTCACTTCAATACAATTCTCTCTTGAGGAAGGATTATATCAGTGTCACTCTAATTACAATTCTTCTTCTTCTCACTCATGTAACTCTCTCTAACTTAAAATAAAAATAAAAATTACATTGAAAAGAAATAAAAACTTAAACTAAACTAAACTAAAGCTCTCTGCTTGAGTTCATCCCTGTCTTCTGAAGATACATGTATTTATAGGAAAAGGGGATAAGGGATAAAGTAAAAAGATAGCGGGAGCAAGCGCTCCCCCCGATTCAACGGAACAGTCGTAGAAATGCGGCTTGGGCCGCGTTGTCGTGGCCATATCCTGGCCATTGGGCTAGGGTCTGGGGGCGCTCCTCCATTGTTCTTTATTCTATCATTTTATCCTCTTGGATTTTTAGTTTCTGCTTTGAATTTGACGATATATCCTTTGATTTTAGCTCAACCAATTGGGTCTTCAAAATTCATTTTTTTACTTGCATTTTGATTGGTATTATCTCATCTAATAGATCTAATCTTTAGATAAGATGGCTTCTAGAACTTTTGAATTTGAATCGGTCTCCTTTCTTTTGAACTTTTGAATTTAATTGGATAAATCTGACAATCTTTCTCTTTTCTTCCTTAAATACTCTGCACGCTACTAAAGATGAAAATACATTAAATAGCAGAGTTTTATTTAAACATAAACACAGAAATATGACACATATGATATAAAAAACATGTAATGCATGTGTACGATCACACCCCACACCTATCTTTTACTCGTCCTCGACCAAAACAAAATGTAGAGCTAACATAACCTACCTCAACTCACTTTTGTAGGAATCACAGTTGCACTTTATACGTGCAACAAGTCCTTAAACCTCTAAGTTACGCCTAAAGAACGAGTTTTGTCTCGTAAGCGTTTTCAGTGGATTGCACCCACAAAATCCATAAATAAAGAAAAACAAAATGTTAGTATTTTTAAAAACACATTTTGAAGAAAAAAATATTTGAAGTATTAATGTAAAAATTCAAGTAATCTATAAGTCATAAGATTATTAAAACTTAATCATTCCTAAACTTAGTCTCAATTCAAAAACTTATTTTCAATCAAGGTAAGGATTAAAATTGTATTTCTCATCTAGTCTATTATTTTACCCTAAGTCATATGCACCTCATACCGTGAAAATTTGATTCTGGATTCTTTAACGCTAACTCTTATGCCCTTTTTTTACATTTATAGCGGTAATATCCCTTAGTTTTCTATTAGGCTTTCTAATTCGCTCATGTAACGAGTCTTAGTCGGTGACTCCCAAACTGGATAGTTTTGAACACCGGGTGAGAAAACACCCCAAGGACTTAGAACTCGAGCAAATAATGCTACAAAACTAAGGATTTATATTTATATGAATCTTTTTTAAGCGTAAATACTTATGCTTTATAAGGCACAAATATCC
Organism: Agave tequilana; assembly: GCA_038442645.1. Taxonomy (NCBI): domain Eukaryota; kingdom Viridiplantae; phylum Streptophyta; class Magnoliopsida; order Asparagales; family Asparagaceae; genus Agave; species Agave tequilana. Next base: position 55,098 of record JAVJIF010004190.1, read on the forward strand.
AGCTTAATCAGAGGATTTTTTATATAATAATTTTTTTATATACACGGCATAAGAATCTTTTTTTAGAATCTTAAGTGTGTAAGTGTATAAAGTATGCATATTTCATCAAGGTAAAAATCAAGACTAAATTACTTTTTCAATCTTTCTTCCTAACATAAAAATCAAACAAATAATTTTATTTTAACCAAGTATAAAAAATCCTAATTATGATTATCTTATTCTTTAAAATTAACTTAATTCCTAACAAAAGTAAGTCAAAGTATTATTTTTCCTTTTGAAAAAGTTTTAAAGAAAGGATATATATATATATATATATATATAATATATATATATATATATATATATATATATTATATATATATATATATATATATTAGTGAAAACCTAAATTAATATGTTAGTAAACCCTCCCCGACACCTAACTCATGCATTGTCCTCAATGTATGAATGAAATATAATAATACATGAAAAAGGTGAAAGGGAAAGAAAATTGTCACCTCAAGGTGGTGGGCTCATTAGGCCAAGCGTTTCTGTCCATTCTTGATATTATGAATTTTCATGAAACTCACCTTTCATGAGCTCTTTCCTATTATATTTTTATGCTCCCCAATATGAATAGGATCATGCAAGATCCTCGCATGAAAATTTTCCCGATTATATGACCAATCTTGGGATATCATCAAGGAGTCATATTGATCTATATCTTGGTTCAACAATAGAATGTGATTTTGCGAAATGGATAATTTGGGCTCAATAATGAAAGGAATAGGAGCTGATACTGACTCGGGAATAAAACTCAAATCAAGTTTAGGTTCGAGACTCGGAGTTGGTTCATGAGTTTGGTCCAAATCATAGAATTGAACTTCACGTTCATTTTCTAACAATGGGATGTGACTATCCAAAATATGTGGTTAATGTTCAAGCTCGATAGAGATAGGAATCAGTGTTGGTTTTGAAATTGGGTCCAAATCGGGTAAGGATACCAGAGTTAGCATAGATTCAAAAAGTGGAATTGAATCACAACATTAGGAATTGGTGTCACATTCATCTTCAAGTTCAATCTCATTGAAATGAAAACTTGCCAATTTGTTAATGGGTTGGTATTGGTCAAGCTCAAAGTTTTATGGTGAAATTGTATCTTGGTCATAACTTCAAGATACCATGATTCTTGATTTCCATCAATATGGTTAGAAGTATCGGGAAAAGCCAAGGATTGGGTAGGGAGAGTTTCCTCATTCCAATGCATGTTTTTCAATCGACTAAGTCTTGCTTCTATCATATCAATGGATGGGGTAAAGGAATCTTCGCTTTGAATCATGGATTCCATACTTCCTTTGAAGTCAACCGGTTCTTCTTGTTGTGGTGGGACTTGAAAATTAGAGTAGGAATCTTAGATTTGGGAATTGTTTAGGAGAATTGAGTCCGTTTGAATTTGCAATTGTCTTGTGGACTCAAGGAAGGCTTCGAAACTTTTTTCTAAAGAAAAATTTTCTTCTATAGGTTACTCTTGGTATGAAGTGAAGTTGTTTGTTGGTAAGATTATTGATAGTAAGACGCGAAGGTGTTATATCCCCACTGACTCGATGAAGGGTTATGATGATCATCCAAAATTTGTTCATAATACTAGGATCGGGGCATCTATTGATTCAAATAAGACCACTTCGGCATATTTGGTTGGTTAAAGTCATGAAATGTCAGCTTGATAGTAACCGAATCGAAAGAGGTTGGGGTGAAGTATAGATCACTATATGCATTAGAAAAATTATAATTGTAATTCATATCACAAAGATATCAAAAAAAAAATAAACAAATAAACAAACAAAAAAAAAAGAAAAATCTAGCCTAAGTTAGGGTAGACTTAGACCTAGACGACTCCTAACTGGTTAGACTGTCCACAGGGAGTATATTACAGAATCTGACCACAAGTTAATCAGTCAGGTAGGGGCAAGACCAGTGGGAGATATCTGTGCCTAAGTAACAGGCCTAATTATGCCAAACCACTACTTTTCAAGGTTTCACCCCTCAATCTCCAACCTTTGACACCGATTTGACAAAAGTCAAATTCTAATTAACTTCTCTCTTAGGTCAGTCTCCTACTGAGTCTGAGATATCCCTAGGGCCAACGTCTACTCAAGTTTAACTTAGGCTAAGTTAGTGAGTGAGGAGATGATTTTTGGGTAAAGGAAGGGTAATGACTTTCCCACCTTATCTTGTTTATTAGACAAGCCTTTAGATCGTTTTAGTGCGCGTGTACAAGTATATAGTAGAAGCAACACTTAAGCACTGTGAATCACTCAATATATGTTTTCTAAACTATATACAATACACACATACCTTTGCTTCAACACTCTTAAATAGTAATGAAAAGATAAATGGATTAGACACATGCCCTAAATGCAAAGTCTAGTCATTTTTAGCATTTAACAAAGCAACCATTTACTGTTGGAATTAGAAAAATATGCAGAATAGGTTAAATTGAAAAATCAGTGGTTGTAGAAGCCTGCACCTTGCAAATCAATCACCTTGCAAGAAAATAGGGTAAGTAGTCTTACTCCCTTCCCGCACAAACGCGGCTTTGGCCGCATTTTCGCGAAAAAGTAGAGTCTCCCTGAACTCTGCTATCAAGAGCAGAGGCTCAGGTATGATATATGTCCACTGCAGCTCTTTGTTTTATGAAATTATCCCCTGCGCACCAAAACAGAGGAAAAAGGATTAATTCGTTAAACTAAATTAAAAAGAAAGAAAACTTACTGTCCCTCCTCGGCAACGGCACCAAAAATTTGATCGGGCCCAACTTGCACAGAAAAATACAAAATTTTAGAACAATGCTAGGTTCTCAATTCTACCGCTATAACAAGTGGTTATGCGGGTCATGATCCACAATGAGGGACTGCGATGGAAGCTTCATGTAAGTTTCTTATTTTAAGTTTACAAAAACGAGTTTAAAAGTTCTTTTTAGTTTTGGTAAAAAAATAAATAAAGTTAGGTTAAGTTAAGAAGAAGATGGTCGAAGAAGAGATGGTGGTGTTGTTATTTTATTAACAAAAGAAAAGAAAAGACTAAATAAAAAGGAGAATGTATGTTTTGGAGTGAAATTCTAAACTACTGAATGGGAAGAAATAAAAAAAATACTTACCTCTACAGTTGCATCATAATGAAGATTTACCTCAGCGTGAAATAAAGTAAACAGATAGAAAGAGTAACTTGAACGTGGTGCTTCGCTAGATCGAGTACGATGAAGAAAATTGGAAAACTCCATTGATGTCACTTCAATACAATTCTCTCTTGAAAAGAGATTCATCAGTCTCACTCTAATTACAATTCTTCTTCTACTCCTCTAATGTAATGCTCTCTATAACTTAAAATAAAAATAAAAATTGCATTGAAAAAAATAAAAACCTAAACTAAACTAAACTAAACCAAACTAAAGCGCTCTACTGCAGGTATTTATAGAAAATAGGGAATAAGGGATGGAGTAAAGAGATAGTGGGAGCAAACGCTCCCCCTGATTCAATTGAACAGCTGCGAAAAACGCGGCCCTGGCCATTGGACCAGGGTTTGGGGGTACTTCTCTGTTTATCTTCGCTTTATCCTTTTGTCCTCTTAGATTTTCAGTTTCTGCTTTGGATTGATGATATATCCTTTGATTTCAGATCAACCAATTGGGTCTTCAAAAATCCATTTTTTACTTTCAATTTGGTATTATCTCAACTGATAAATCTGGTATTTGGATAAGATGGCTTTTAGAACCTCTGGATTTGAATCAATCCTTTTTCTTTTGAAATTTTAGATTTAATTAGATAAATCTGTCAATCTCTCTCTTTCTTTCTTAATTATACTGCACGCCACTAAACATGAAAATACATTAAACAATAGAGTTTTATTTAAACATAAATGCAGAAATGTGACACATATGATATGAAAAACTTGTAATGCACGTGTATGATCAGCAGCCAGCACTACCATCCCTTGTAGTGTGATAAACATGGATTCAGGACATTCACTCGAATGATCTAGTCAACCCCATCCCCATGTTATATTATTATATTAATCTACACAGTGTATCAGGAACAAGAACAGTGCATGATACATGTAATACGATAACGTGACAAAAGCTTTGTTGATATCATAAAACAAAATAATGGGAAACAAGAAATAAGAGATGTGGGATTCTTGAGGTGACCCTCGTGTCTTAGATCCACTTGGCACTTAGTTTCACATATCGCACACCAACAACACTCATGTTCAGTAACAGAAGTATCAATATCAATAATGGGAAACAATCATGTAACGGGAATACAGGAATATCCATGTAGCAATAATTCATGTAATATGAACAGTGATCTATGCAACAGGAATACAGAAACAATCAACGCATGTATACCGGTGAATCCATGTAACAGTGGTGTATGATCATGATATAAATGTATACAGAGTATCCATATAGCGATGGTACAAATATATGAAATCACAGTATCCACTGAAATAGTGTATCCGTATATCAGTGAGACATGAATAAAAAATAATAGTGTCATGTGTAACAGTATCTGTGTAACGGTGATGCATGTACATGAAATAACAGTGTTCAATGTAACAGATATTCATATGAAATACTATATCTAGTGTACTAGAATGTTCGTGTAATTATGATACAGGTACATGTAATAATGATGTCCACAATCATGACAACTCATACTCGTACAATGTCCAGTGTATCTGTGGTTAACAGTGACAGTGTCAAAGTGATATGTGTAAAATGAACAGATATCCAAATATCTAGATCAATAGTAATTATAACGGTTTAATTAATATTAATATTATTGATAAAAGAATTTTTTACAAGTATTTATTTTCAAACTCTGCACAACTATTTTAATAATTATTAAAGTATTTATTAATCTGAAATTTCTTTTAATTCACTGTCTAATATAATCACCTATAGTTTATATTAAATCATGAAACAAATTAAAGTATTATTATATCAATTATGTTTAATAAAATATCATGCAAATTCTTATTACAATGATTTCAGATCGTACACGTGCATTACACGTTTCCATATCATATGTATCACATTTCTGCATTTATATTTAAATAAATATCTACTATTTAATGTATTTTCATGTTTAATAACATGTAGGGTAATTAAGAAAGAAAAGAGAGAGATTGACAGATTTATCCAATTAAATTCAAAAGTTCAAAAGAAAGGAGATCAATTCAAATTTAGAGGTTCCAAAGGTCATTTTATCTGAAGACCGGGTGTATCAGATGAGATAATATCATTCAAATTGAAAGAAAACAGATTAGAAGAAGACCCTATCGGTTTCGCTGAGAATAAAGAGATAGATCGTCAAATCTAAAGCTGAAATTTAAAATCCAAAAGGATAAATGGATAGAGAGAAGATCAATGGATAAGATAAAGTAATTTAGACTCAGATTTAGACAGTATATATTTTAGTATTTTAATCATAACTTTCGCTATTGAAACTCAAATCTAATGATTCAAGATAATCCAGGAAGCAGATTTAAAGTGCTACAACTCTTACTTTGATCACTATTTCTAATTCTATCATTTAGTAAGTTATATTCAGTTATCAACATGCCAACAAGATACAAATCAGAATTGAATTTCAACATCAAATCAAGTTTGAAGATAAGGGGAGGATTCAAAATTCAGAAATAGCTAGCTTCTCCTATCTCTCCACTCGTTTTCTTATCCATTTCTATCCTATAAATACCCCACATATCAGAGGTAGAGGGACGATCAGGCAGACAGTAGAATAGATTCCTGTATAGATTTAACCTAAGTTTTTCTTTCTCTTTTGATGTAATTTTTTATTTTCTTTATGTAACTGAGAGGAGAGAAGAATTTCATAGACGAATAAGAAAGGTGTTTGTACTGAGAGTGACACTGGTGTACGTACTCATCTTTTCTTTCATTATTATTTAATCAAATCGAAAGTTATTTTTCCTTCTTTATTCTTGTTTTCTTTCACTTCCTCTTTTGGTTTTTGATGAGTATCTAAGAGAATCTAGTAGCATCGATATAACCTTGTTGTGTGTTTGCTACTAATATTTCATGATGATGATCTCCTCCTCAAGATTTTGTATCATTTTATTCTCATTCGTCTTGATGACGAAAGGAGACTGAGCTCGATCTTATGGATTATGCATTGATCACCTCCAAAGTAAGGTAAACGTGCCAACTATCCAAGGTAAGTTATCAACTAAAGAAGGTCAGCATTTCTTTTAAGTTTTCTTTCTTTTAATCCTTTAGTTTAGATCACTACCATCTCCAAACTCTTCTATTCACTCTTTTTAATTTCTTTGTATAAATTTATTTTCTATTTTCCCCATTTACTCCAATCTACCATTTTCACAATATAACATAACTTATTTTTCTTTTCTTTTAAAGAACAAGAGAGAACTTTAACCATTTTAAATAGCTTAAAAGAGAACTTACAAAATGCTTCCATCGCTAGTCCCTCCTTGTGGATCACGACCCACGTAGTCACTTGTTATAGCGGTAGTATTTAGTACTTGCACTCTTGTTCTGTATTCTTAAAATTCTGTATTTTTTGTGCAGGTTAAAACTCAATCAAATTTTTGGCGTCGTTACTGGGGAAGGACGGTAAGTAACTTTTTTTGATTACTTTATTGATTAACTTTCTTCTCTATTTCTTAGTATATAGGTTTAACAACAAGAAAAGTTTTATTGCAGTTATAAGTGGCCCTGGACTCTGCTCAAGAAAGTAGAGCCCAGAAGCTCCCAGATTTGCTGCATTCCCGTGGCAATCTGAGTGAACTACTAACCTATATTTTTTGCATGTTAGCTGAATTGTAAAGTTTAAATATCTGTAGCTATGTATTTTTTTATTTGACTCATTGTACATACATTTCTAACTCAACAGTAAAAGGTTGATTATAAATGCTAAAAACGGCTTAGACTTTGCATTTAGGCACGTGTCTATTTCGTTATATTTTATTTTTACTGTTGAAGAGTGCGGGAGCCAAGGTATGTATGCATAGCATTTAGTATAAGATTGTTACTTTTTCTATATACTTGTACACTGCACTAAACTGAATTAAGGTTTGTCCTATAAACAAGATAAGGTGGGGACGTCATTACCCTCCCTTAACTCACAAATAATCTCCTCACTCACTAACCCAAGTCTAATTAAAATTGAGTAGACGTTGGCCCTAGGGACATCTCGAACTTAAATAGGAGACTGACCTAAAAGGAAAGTTGATTAGAATTTGACTCTTGTCAAATTTGTGTCAAAGGTTAGGGATTAATGAGGCAAAATCTCGAAGAACAGTGGTTTGGCATAATTAGGCCCACTAGTTAGGCACGGATACCTCCCACTGATCTTACCCCTACCTGGCCGATTAACTTGTGGTCAGATTCTGCAATATGCCCCTCGTGGATAGTCTAACTAATTAGGAGTCGTCTAGACCTAAGGTCTACCCTAACTTAGGTTAGATTTTTTTTATTTGTTTGTTTATTTGTTTGTTATTATTTGTTTGTTTTTGATATTTCTCGTGTGATATCTCTTATAACAATAAATTTTTTAATTTTAATCCATATTACACTCAGACCTCTTTTCGGATATTACCAACCCGGTATATTATAACTTTAACCAACCAAATGTGCCAGATTGGTCTTATCCGAATCAATACATACCCCAGTCTCAATACTATAAATAAGACTGGAATAATCATCACTACTCTTCACAGAGTCAATGGGGATATAACTCCTCCAAGTCATATTGTCAATCGCCATTCAAACATTCAACTTATAATTTTTCTAGTCATGGTCAACCAATAGAAGAAAAATCTGAGGCTATAAAAAGTATAGAATCCATGATTGAGTCCTAAGAACAAAAGCTGAAAATGATGGACTCATAATTCCCACAAGACTCTCAAATCCAAGATTCTTACTCCATGTTGCAAGTCCCACAATAAGAACTTATGGACTCATATAGAAGTATGAAAAACCTGATTCAGTCTGAAAATAATTTTGACCAATCTGTCAATAGGAAAGACGAACAAATGAGTCGTTTGCTCAACATAATGAAATAAAAGAATAAGGAAACTCTACCTAACACATGTTCAACCATTCTTGATTGCCCTAGCCATATTGATAATAATGAAGAATCATGGTCTCCTTGAGACTTTAACCAAGAATCAATTCCATCACACATACTTAAATTTGGCCAATTCCAAACCATGGACAAATTGGCGAGTTTTTCATTCAATGAGATTGAACTTGAATGTGAATGTGACCTAATCCCCAACCTTGTGATTCAGCTTCCATTTTCGAATCTATGTTGACTTTGGTATCATTACGTAATTTGGACCAATTTCTGGAGCCAACATTTATTCTCGTATCCATGTATTTTGAAATTAAAACACCAAATTTGAATAGTCACATTCCTTTGATGGGAAAAGAATGTGAATTTTAATTCTTTGATTTGGACTCAACTTGAATCAAAATTGACTTTCGAACCCAAAGTGGATTTTTCCGAGTTAGTATTAGTTACAGAACCTATCACTCTTGAGCCTAAGACAACCATTCTACTAAGTCATATTCTTTTCTTGGATATAAGTATAGACCATGATGACTCCGTGATGACTTTTTAAGACTGGTCATGTAAAGAGAATAAGTTTCATTATAGAATCTTGTATGATCCTATTCATATTGGAGATTATATTTATGTATATAGAAAAGAGGTCAATAAAGGTAGGTTCTATGAACAACCACATTATCTTGATTGAGTAGCAATACTTGACCAAATCTAACTACCACTAGAACTACCACCTTAAGATAATATTTTCCTTTCCTTTCTTTTTTTTTTTTGCATCTATGCATTCATTTATGTTAGCCCAGAGGCCTTTCACCTTAGTTTTGATAATGACTAACTTATGAAGGTTAGTTTACTAATAATCTTGTGTTTATATAGTTTCAGTTATTGATCAAGATATTAGTAGGTGTTTAGCTTCAACAAAGAAGTTTTGGGAGCTAACACATGTTGATTCAAGAGCTCGCGCGTCAAGATCGCATCTAGCACTCAGTTGGAGTCCAACTCATTGGATCATGTTTGGATCGAGTCAGCTTGGAGAAGAAGTTCTACAAGAAGACTTTGGTTTATATTTAGATCTTGTGTAAAGATAGATAATATTGATATGCTCAAGTTCAAATACACACACAAATTTAATATGTTTGGTTTTCGGTTTAACCGGTTTTAGATTTCTAGTTCATATATACGGTTTTCATGAATAGATAGAATCAAAACACGTTTACATGGTTTAATGTATATTGGATTTCATCTATATACATCTGTGCTTCATACATTTGAAACAACTTATTTTGATGTTCTATTTCATGTGTTTAGAGTTTTGTATTTAAACAAAACTTATTTTTAGATTTCATGTCAAAGACATAGATATATCAATTACATGTGTATTGGATTCTATCCATATACAATATGCTTCAAAAAGAGTTTAAATATCTTGTTTTTGTATTTATACAAGTTTGAAAAAATCAGATTTCCATTTCAAAGTTAGGTTTTTAGAAAATACGATTTTTGTATAAGGCCAAATATTATATCACAAAAATAGTTCAAATAGTTTGTAATATATGTTGATTCTTTGTCACACATATTTGTTATTCAAATATCTTACAAGAACTTATTTTTATGAAATTTATGAGTATTTATGAGATTTTATTGGAATTAAAATACCCAAGTTTTCAATTCTGAAAAATGCAGCCAGACCACACTGGCGGTCGACCGGACCGGTCGACCGATGTGTAAGAGAAACGTGCACAGGCCAGCCAACTAGGTCAGTCGACCGCGCGGTCGACCGACTGAAACCACCCATGTCTCGGATTGCGCCGGTCGACCGGGCAGTCGACCGGAGGCACAATGGTCAGAAATATGACCGTTGTACCGGTCGACCAGCCGGTCGATCGGAAGGTCATTTTTGACCTTTTAGGCTGCCAACGGCTACATTTTGAGAGAGGTTATAAATAAGCCATCTCTTGGGTATTTTTCAACAAGGATTCTAAGAGCAAAGTTTCCCAAATATTTTTTTTGTGATTTGTTTTCCAAACACCTTATTTTCTCACACTTGAGCTATCATCTCTATCCTATCTATAGGATCTTATTTTGTGAGGAATAGTTATTTGTAGTCTATTGTGATCACCAAGATTGTAACTTTCTCTTTGCTTTGGCTTTGTACCTATCCCTCTAGTGTAGAGGTGATTGAATTTTAGGTCTGTGGTTATCCTTCTTGTGAAGAGGTGATTGTGGTTGTTGTTTTGACTTTGAGCCCTTATCCCTCTTTGTGTAGAGGTGATTGTTATTTTTGCTTTGTGCCTTGCCTCTTGAGTAGAGATAGTTGTATTTGAGAATGAAGTTGTGTACTCTAAGTGTAGAGTTGTAATTCCTCGGTGGAGGTTCCCTGTGTAGGAGGTCCTATGTAGACATAGTGAAAATTCTTCTGTGTGAAGGCGGGCACGTAGAGTAGTGGCTCGAACCTTGAAACATATCTCAGTGTTTGCGTTTGATCCACTATCTCTAACTCTATCTCTCTTATATCTTGCATTGCTTTATATTGTTCATATCACTTATATGCTAGATATTGTTTGTGTGCCCATACTTGTGTTGAACCAAGAGAGCTTCATATAGCACCCTAACTCTTATTTAGTGGAATCTAGAGGAGATAGTCCAGAGCCCTTCACTGAGAATTTGGCTACGCTCTTTGGTTACACATAGTATGTTGCAACTAGTTTTTAATTTCGCATCATTTATTATTAGATTAGCTATACACCTATTCAACCCACTCTAGGTGTATTTTCAATTGGTATCAGAGCCTACGCTCCTGATATTAGGTTTAACCACCTAGGAATAAGATTTTGGCTTGCTAATCTACATTTGCATTGCACACATATAGTCTATACACTCATAGATCACCTTGCCCCTCCCATGTTTGATGTTTCTAACATCAATATATGAAAAATTAGATTGAGTGCTTATTTAAAAGCCCTAGGTTTGCATGTCCATCTTGCCACTACCAAGAAAACTTATTTTGGTAATGCCAAGTACATTGAAGTTAATGCACAAGCTCTAGATGTACTAAAGCATTCTCTTAGCAAAGAATATTTGTCTATGATTTCTCATTGTGATTCCGTTTTTGCAGTGTGGAACACATTGACCTCTCCCAAGCTTCAAACGACAAACTATGTGGAGAAAGAATCTAGTGAAGATGAGTCCGAACAAGCTTTCTACATGGTCCAAGGGAATGACTTCCTTGAGGTAAACTCAGACACTCAACTAGATGATTGTGCTAGTTCTTCAGGTGATGACATTATGGATGTCGATGCATTAAATGAAGAACTATCTATAGTTTGTGAAAACTTACTTGAAAAGTATCAAGTTTTGAAAAAGAAAAGCTTTAAATTAAAAAAAGAAAATAAGGACTTATTTTCAAAACAACACATGATTTTACAAGGGATAAGAATAAAAATGATTGTGAAGATATTTTGAAGAAAAATGAGGTTCTATCTTCAAAACTTGAAATTGTTTTAAAAGAGAATGATTCTTTGAAAAATAAATTTGCTTTAATTTCAAAAGAATTGAATTTGGTTTCAAATGAAAATAAATCTTTGAAAAATAATTTGTCTTCTCATATTTGTCATATTTCTAGTGCTCTATCTACTAGTGATAAACATATTCCATGCTCTACTTCTCTTCAATCATTAAAAATGATATTTACGCTTTGAAGAAGAGTGTTGATTGTTTAGACTCCACTTTGAGCCAATGTGCCATGAACCATACACGTTTGGAATCCACGTTTCTCAAGAAACATGCTCCTCTTATGCATGCACACCATACACGGCATACACATGCTCATCATGTTACACACATGATTCTATGTATGCTCATGTGTACACTTGTACATATTGTGGACGTACGGGCCACCTTATAAAGTTTTATTATGATAGGATACATAATTCAAATTTTGCAAAAAATTTGTTTGGGATAAGAAGGGTGCTAACCCCCATGGACCCAATAAGGTATGGGTACCAAAATTGACGCCTATTGTATTTGATGTAGATGTGGGCTCTCACTTGACGTGAGGGTATTGGTGCCTTGATGGTGGATACGTTCCGAGATAAATGGTGACACTTTTTGGATCTATCACTTTCAAGGATGTTTGGTGGGAGGACCACCATGGTTTGAAGACTTAGAGATTAGCCCTATTGGTTTTGGTAACTATCTCTAACTCCCATTTTATTACATGCTCTCATTGATTGACATTTAGCATGTTTTGATTTTTCATGATTATTATGTTAAATGCCATATTAATTAAACTTGTGATATATATATGTGTGCATGTGTAGTATTTGAGATACACCCATGTTTATATGGACTATTATTTTTGTGTTCTCACTATAGTTTGGCTTGTTGGCCCAGAGGCCCTCCACTCTAGTTTTGATGATGATTAACTCATGTAGTTATAGTTTACTAATAATCTTGTAATATTTAGTTTCAGATATTTGATCAAGATATTTGTAGGTGATTAGCTTCAACAAAGGTGTTTTAGAGCTTTCACATGTTGATTCAAGAGTTCGAGCGTCAAGATTGCATCTAGTACTCGGTTGGAGTCAAGCTCGTTGGATCGCGTTTTAGATTGAGTCGACTTGGAAAAGGAGTTCTACAAGAAGACCTCGGTTTGTTTAGTTAAGATTGTTTAGATCTTATTGTAAAGATTAGATAGTGTTGATATGCTCAAGGTCACAATACACATACATGTTTTAAGTTTGTTGGTTTTCGGTTTCGGTTTAACCAATATTGGTTTTCATGTCAAAAATATAGTATAAATCTTTACATGTATATCGGATTCTATACATATATAATATGTTTCAAAGTTGTTTCAATATCATGTTTTTGTATTTACATGAGTTTTGGAGAAAACGATTTTCCATTTCAAAAACTCTAAGTTTGGAAAATACCGATTTTGGTTTAAGGCAAAACTTCTATATTACAAAAATCGTTCAAAATATTTGTAACATGTTTTGATTTTTACTCAAACATGTTTGTATATCAAAGTATATTACTGAGCTTATTTTTGTAGATTTTTAGTGAATTTATGGGATTTATTTGAAGTTATAATACCAAGTTTTTCAATCCCCAAAACCTGGACCTGGCTGTTCTACCGGTCGACCGATGTGCACAGACATGCACAAAGCCATTTGGCTGGAAGGCCAGTCGACTGACCCGGTCGACCGTCCAGAGAGTTCTGCTCTCTGGAAATGGCCCCGGTCGAACAGCCGGTCGACCGGCAGAGAGCTCTGCTCTCTGTATCTAGTTCCGGTCGACCGACCAGAGAGTCGTTGCTCTCTGTTTTCAGGCCCGGTCGACCGGGCGGTCGACCGGTGGCACAACGGTCATAAATATGACCGTTAGCCGATGACCGGGCGGTCGACCGGAAGGTCATTTCTGACCTTTCCTGGCTGCCAACGGGCAGAATTTTTGTGGGCTATAAATACCCACTTCTTTGAGCTGCTTTAGCTAAGTTTTTCAAGAGTGAAAATTCCCTTCTTTTCAAGTGTTTAACAACAAGTTTTTAAAAGAGTTTTGGGCTTAAAGATTTGATCTTTATTTGTTTTAAAAAGGGTTGATAAATTCAAAGAAAAAGAAAGTCTTTGGGAGTTGTTTTGATCTTCATTCATATTTCAATATAGAGTTTTTCCCAAGAGTTTTTCTTTGTGTTTTTGATTTTCAAACTCTTTATTTTCTCACACTTGAGCTATTATATCTATCCTATCTATTAGGATCTAGTTTTGTGAGAAAATTTGTTTGTGGCTGTTGATACCACCAAGAGTTGTAAACCCTCCTTTCTTTGTGATATCCCTCTAGTGAGAGGTGATTGTTGGAGTGTTGGCTAAGTGCCTTATCCCTCAAGTGTGATGTGATTGTTGTTTGGCTTTGAGCCTTATCCCTCTTGTGTAAGGTTGATCTTGTTTGGCTAAGTGTCCATCCCTCTAAGTGTAGAGGTGATTTGTGTAGTGCCTTGCCTCTTGTGTAGAGGTTGTATTGTTGGAGAGAGGAGTTGTGTACTCCCGGTTTGTACTACCCAAATCCTCAATGGAGGTTCCCTGTGTGGGAAGTCCTGTGTGGATGATATAGTGGAAATCGTTCTGTGTGAAGGCGGGGACGTAGAGCTGGGTGCTCGAACCTCAAAATATATCCTTGTGTTTGCGTTTATATGATCAGGGGGAAACCAGCACTCAAAAACGTGTAGTTTGTGAAATCAATGAAAGAGCTCGCATGTGCTAATGTACCCTCGATACTTCCGTTATAGCATTGGCTCAACGGATCGAATCCACAGGGAAGGGAGGCGATAGAAGCATTGACAGTTTTTATTCACGTTTTATGTTAACAGTTCTTCTTTATTAAAAGAAATGAAAAGGAAAGTGAAAAGAAAAGAAAAGAAAAACAAGCATGTGTAGGTGAAGAGAGCGATGAAAACGTCGATGTGAAAAACCAAAGAGAAGTTGTTTGGAAAACAAAATAGAAAAGAAGAAGAAGCTTGTAGTAAAGAAGATGAAACAAGGGTGAACAAAGAGGATTGTAAAAACACCAATGAAAAGATAAAAGGATTGCTTTTTAAAATAAGATAAAATAAAAACTCATGGCTACTAACTACCAATTGCTCCACTAACCATGCTAACCTCTTAATGATAGTTCACATTTGATCCTCGGCCATCACTAATCCTTGACTTCAAGAGATGATACAAAGCATGGCAAATGAGATGGTTCTTCACATTCAAACTTGCATCAAGAGCAAGCTAATACAAACATTAGATCATCAAACCATTGAAAGAAAGCATGAAATAAGAGAGAGTAAGCTTGGTTAGCATGTTAGCAAGTTAGATGTTAGAACCCATCATCATGAGCCATCAATGGCTCTTGCAAGAGCAAGGCCTTAGTAGAGGCTTACTAGATTCATGTGGATTATCAAGTAAGTGGTTAGATGGTTAGTGGTTAGTAGTTAGATTGCCATGAGAAGAAAAGTTAGCAAGGCATCATGTAGAAGATGAAGAAGATTACAATGGAGGAGAAAGGAGGCACCTTTACATAGACTGTCACCATCTATTACATCAATCCCTCTTTATCTCTCTCTCTGAATCTCTCAGCCCTACTATAAGATCTAAAAACGAAATAACATAACAAAATACAAGAATTGAAGAACACCTACCTACACTACACTAAAACATAGAAACCCTAACCTAAAAATAAAAACTCTCCCGTTCTGGCCAAATACAGGGCTATATATAGGCATAAGAAGTCTCTGGAAGACGAGACGGGGCCACGCGTCGAAAATTGACGCGTGGCTCCACTCCATTGCCGCGTTTCCGCGGCAATACCAGGGATTTAGGTCCCTGGTTTTTGTCAGTAGGTCCCCGTTGGTTCTAGCTGCTTCCTGGTATATCCCGTTTCTGGTAATTTCGCCCGAATATTCGTCTGACGTGCATAAAAGTCTAGGTTCATCGTATTTTCTAGATGATCCCTTGCTTGGCCTCCACGAAATTCGGGATTAATTACACTGAAAGGGGTTTAGTTAAACTCTTATTACTCGTTTGCCCTTGAACTCTTGATTTACCTGCAATAGAGACCAAAACACGGTTTAGACCAACAATTTATTCATAAATCGGTGGGGAAATGTGATATAATAATGCATAATCGTAGACTAATCACACCCCCACACTTATCTTTTGCTCGTCCCGAGCAAAGCAAGAAAAGAAAAACTATACTACAAATGTTATTACACTTGTTATTATACCACTTTCGCAGGTGACGCGATTGCACTTAGCGTGTGCAACAAGCCGTTAAACCTCTGGGTTACCCCTAGAGGAGGAGTGTTGTCTCCTGAGGGTTTTCAGCGGATTGCACCCACAAAATCCATAAAGAAAGAAGACAAATGTTAGTATTTTAAAATTGCATTTTGAAAGAGAGACGAGTTTATGAAATATTTTTGCAAAAATATAAGCGATTTGAGGTCATAAGTCCACCAAAATCATTCTTCCTTAAACTTAGTCTCTATGCAAGATCTTGTTTTCAATTAAGGTAAGAATTCAAAATTGGATTGAATTTTTTATCCTTCATAAAACCTAGATAATATGCACTTTGTGATAGTAAAGATTTCTGGGATTTCAACTCCAACCATCAAGCCATTTATTTATATTCATATATATTTATTTATTATTTTTTTCTTTTTTTCTTCCCTTAGTTTTCTTAGGCTTTCTAGTTCACCCATGTAGTGAGCCTATAACCGATGACTCCCAAACCAGAAGGTCCTATGGCACCAGATGAGAAAACATCCCTCGGGTTTAAGGACTCGAGTAAACAAGGCCACAAAACTAAGGGGGATTTTTTTCTGACCACCGTTAGGCGTGAATAATCATGCTTCTTGAGGCATAATTATCCAGCTTAATAAGTGATGCTTTCTTCATATTTTCTTTTTATTTATTTTTACTTTATGGCATTTTAGGTCTTTCTTTCCATCCCAAAAATTGTGTAAGTGTGAAGTGCATACTATCTAAGGCAACAAATTCAAGATAAAATTATCTCCCCAATCTTTTATACTTAACCTATAATTTTAAACAGGATCTATTATTTTGACTAGGTTTAAGATGTCATAATTAAGGCTTCCTTAGTTTCTAAGATCATCTTAATTTTCTTAAAAATAGATCAAAACTTTGTCTCTTATTTCAAAAAGTTTTTAAAGAAAGAGAAAATTCCTATACAAAAGGGAAGATTTCTAAAAGTATCCTAAAAGAAGTGTAAAAGAAAGAAAATCTAAAAACTCTATGTTAGTAAACCCTCCCCCAAACTTATCTCATGCATTGTCCTCAATGCATCGTGATGTATGTATGTATGAAACAAATAGAGAGGGAAGGAAAAATCACATCAAGGTGGTGGTTCCTGTGGCGGTCTGATTGGTCCACGAAATGTGGCTCAATCATTCTTGTGTGGAGTCCGGAGGAACCCACCAGAGACCTCTAGAATACAACCCACTAGAATGATGTCTATATGTATGATTTTTATTAAAAATTTTACCCTATCTAATTTTCAAATTTTCAAAATAATTTCAAAGTCAAATTTATCAATACCTTTGTCCCAAAATGGAATGATTGATTTGGACTCAGGAAGCACAGGAACTAATACCGACTCAAAAAAAAGACTTAAGTCAAGTAAAGGTTCAGGAGTCGAGATTGGTTCAGAAAGTGGGTCCAAATCAAGAAGATGAAGCTCAAGTCCACATTCATTTCCCCATGATGGAATGTGACTTTCTAAGGTTGGTGATTCAAGTTCAGGAATGACAGGTATGGGAATCAAAACTGACTCTAAAATGTTGCTCAAATTGGGTAACATAACAGGAGTCAATATTGATTCAGGAATTTGAACTGGATCATAAATTTGAGGATCAAAGTCACATTCCTCATTGAGTTCAATTCCATAAAAATGAGAACTTGCCAATTTATCAATGGAACTTTCAAAAGTATGAAATTGGTCAAGTTCAATATGATCATCATAAATGCTTGGTGATTCAATTTCACAATGGACTGGCACTGGATCTAATACTGACTCGGGAAAAGGATTGAAATCAGGTGAAGACACCGGAGTCATAATTGAATCAAGAAGTAGAATTGAATCACGAATTTAAGGTTCATGATCATATTCATGCTCAAGTTCAATCTCAGGAAAAGGATAACTTGCCAAAATGTCAATGGGATTTGAAGTTTGGACAAGTTCAGGTGGATGTGCTGAAATTGAATCTTGTGTTCAAAATGACAAGAGTCCTAGGTCAGATCAATAGAGTTTGGCATAGCTGAATTGGTCAAAGGTTGATAAGATAGAGTTTTCTCATTCCTATAAATGCTAACCAATTGACTCAATTGTGTTTCCAACCTATTGACAGACTCGGCAGATGATTTTTGAAATTGTAATATAGACTCCTGCAAGATTTCTATACTCTTTTCTAGACTTGATTTTTCTACAAGTTGATGCTATAGAATGAGAGTATAAGAATCTTGGTTTTGAAAATTTTGTGAAGAATGTGAGTCAGAAATGTTTTGGGATTGAAACTTGGACTCACACAAGAGTTCCTTACTCATTTCCAGGGTAGATGGTTGTTCATTATGAGGAGGTAGAACTGAGTAAGACTCTTGAAAATACTGTGAAATTGGAGAGGCCAATGTTTTCTGAAGTTGTTGCTCGGCCTCTTGTAGATTGGCTTCTATACTCTTTTGTAACTCAGATTTTTCTTCAATTGGTGGTTCAGAAAAAGGAGTATAGGAAGCGAAATTGGGGAATGAACATTGTGTAAATTGTGGACAAGGTGAACATGGGGGATAAGGAGATTGAAAATTAAACTCAGGGGAGGTGAATCCCCATTGACTCTGTGACGAGGTGAAATTATTTTGGAAATTATAGTCATAAGAATGTGGGTATGGGTTGTATTGATTCGAATAAGGCCAACCAGGTGTATTTGGTTGGTGCATATTGTAAAAAGTCGGGTTGGAATTATCCGAATCGAATGGGGTCGGTGTGAAATATGGATTCATATTCGGATTGAAAGAATTGTTATTGTTGAATTCCATTTCACAAACAATCACAAACAAAAAAGAAAAATCAAACAACAAACAAAAAGAAAAGAAAAAATCAAAACCAAGCCTATAGTAGGGTTGACCTAGACCTAGACGACTCCTAACTGGTCGATTACCCGGGGAGGTTGTTGCTTGAATCCGACCACAAGCTAATCGGCCAGGTAGGGGTAAAATACGGTGGGAGGTATCCGTGCGTAAGCAACGAGCCTTAATTATACCAAACCACGGTATCTTTGAGGCATAACCTCTTAATCCCCAACCTTAGACACCAATTTCATAAGAGTAAGATTCAAAACAAGTTTCACTCTCGGTCAATCTCTTAATGAGTCTGAGATGTCCCTAGAGGCCAACATCTATCAAATTTTATTAGGGCTTGGGTTGTGTGAGTGGGGAGGTGATTTTTGGGCTAAGGAAGGGTGATGAAATCCCCACCTTATCTTGTATGGGTTTTGCCCTTAAGTTCAATTCGTGCAAGTGTGCAATATAGACAATAGTATAACACAAAGTGATAAATCACCCACGTGTTTGTTCTATGCTATATGCATTGCCATATGTACACCTCAGTCCAGATCACAACAACAGAACAAAATACAGTATATTGGAATTGAATTGACACGTGCCTAAATGCAAATGTCTAAGCCGTTTTAAAAGCGTCCAAATACCGTATTTTAGTTCTTTAGTTTATTATGGTGTGTAGGCAATCAAAGCAGGAAAGTAATATTACAGATCCACTAGCTATTACAATGAACACATCCCAGCACAACAAGATATACAATGATCATAAAATGGCCGCGTTTTCGCGGTGAAAGTCGCGTTTGCGCGGCGGTTCTTTAGAAGCTGGGTCCCTGCTTTCTAGAGCAGGGAGATGCAATGCTAGTGTTTATTCTGCAATGTTAAGCACCGGTAAAGATTGTCCTGCACACCAAAACAGAGAAGACAATGTTAACAAAAATGTAAAATCAAAACCATTCCCCTCCCCGGCAATGGCGCCAAAAATTTGATCCCCGCCTGTCACGCGGGTGACCCGGGTTCGATCCCCGGCAACGGCGCCAAAAATTTGATCGGGGAGAAACCAGCACTCAAAAACGTGTAGTTTGTGAAATCAATGAAAGAGCTTGAATGTGCTAATGTATCCTCGATACTTCTGTTATAGCATTGGCTCAACGGGTCGAATCCACAGGGAAGAGAGGCGATAGAAGCATTGACAGTTTTTATTCACGTTTTATGTTAACAGTTCTTCTTTGTTAAAAGAAATGAAAAGGAAAGTGAAAAGAAAAGAAAAGGAAAACAAACATGTGGTAGGTGAAGAGAGCGATGAAAACGTCGATGTGAAAAACCAAAGAGAAGTAGTTTGGAAAGCAAAATAGAAAAGAAGAAGAAGTTTGTAGTAAAGAAGATGAAACAAGGGTGAACAAAGAGGATTGTAAAAACATCGATGAAAAGATAAAATGATTGCTTTTAAAACAAGATAAAATAAAAACTCATGGGTACTAACTACCAATTGCTCCACTAACCATGCTAACCTCTTAATGATAGTTACCTCACATTTAATCCTCAGCCATCACTAATCCTTGGCTTCAAGAGACGATACAAAGCATGGCAAATGAGATGGTTCTTCACATTCAAACTTGCATCAAGAGCAAGCTAATACAAACATTAGATCATCAAACCATTGAAAGAAAGCATGAAATAAGAGAGAGTTAGTTTGGTTAGCAAGTTAGCAAGTTAGATGTTAGAACCCATCATCATGAGCCATCAATGGCTCTTGCAAGAGCAAGGCCTTAGTAGAGGCTTACTAGATTCATGTGGATTATCAAGTAAGTGGTTAGATGGTTAGTGGTTTGTAGTTAGATTGCCATGAGAAGAAAAGTTAGCAAGGCATCATGTAGAAAATGAAGAAGATTACAATGGAGGAGAAAGGAGGCACCTTTATATAGACTGTCACCATCTATTACATCAATCCCTCTCTATCTCTCTCTCTCTGAATCTCTCAGCCCTACTACAAGATCTAAAAATGAAATAACATAACAAAATACAAGAATTGAAGAACACCTACCTACACTACACAAAAAAAAACCCTAGCCTAAAAATAAAAACTCTCCCGTTCTGGCCAAATACAGGGCTATATATAGGCATAAGAAGTCTCTGGAAGACGAGATGGGGCCACGCGTCAAAAATCAACGCGTGGCTCCACTCCATTGCCGTGAAAACGCGGCAATGCTAGGGACTTAGGTCCCTAGTTTTTGTCAGTGGGTCCCCGTTGGTTCTAGCTGCTTCCTGGTATATCCCGTTTCTGGTAATTTCGCCCGAATATTCGTCTGACGTGTGTAAGAGTCTAGGTTCATCGTATCTTCTAGATGATCCCTTACTTGGCCTCCACGAAATTCGGGATTAATTACCCTAAAAGGGGTTTAATTAAGCTCTTATTACTCCTTTGCCCTTGAACTCTTGATTTACCTGCAATAGAGACCAAAACACGGTTTAGACCGACAATTTATTCATAAATCGGTGAGAAAATACGATATAATAATGCATAATCGTAGACTAATCACTATACACCGGGAATCTAAAGGAGATAGTCTAGAGCCCTTCACCGAGAATTCGGCTACACTCTTGGGTTACACATAGTGTATTACAATTAGTTTTTAATTCCGCACCATTTGTCATTAGATTAGCTATACACCTATTCAACCCCCCCTCTTGGTGTATTTTCAATTCATACATTGAGGACAATGCATGAGATAGGTGTGGGGGATAGTTCTAACAGAACATAACATAGGTTTTCTTTTAATATTAAAAAGAAGTTTTGAACCCTAAAAATATTTTGACCTGTTTTTTATAAGAAATTAAGTTAATTTTAAGGAATAGGAGAATCATAATTAGAATTTCTTATACTTGAACAAATAAGATTACTTGTTTGATTTTTAAAGTTAGAAAGAAAATTTGAAAAAGTAATTTAGTCTTGATTTTTACCTTGATGAAATATGCATGTTTTATACACTTACACACTTAGGGTTCAAAAATAAAGAGTCTTATATATATATATATATATATATATATATATATATATATATATAATATATATATATATATATATATATATATATATATATATATATATATATATATATAATATTAAAACTCCTCTAATTAAGTTGGGTATTTGTGCCTCATAAAGCATAAGAAGTCACGCCTAAAATCGATTCATATAATACAATTCTTTATTTTGTGGCCTTATTTGCTCGAATCCTTAAGTCCTTAGGGTGTTTTCTCACCCGGTGCCCTAGGACCATTAGGTTTGGAAGTCACCTACAAAAGGCTCATTACATGAGCAGATTAGAAAGCCTAATAGAACTAAGGAATAATACCACCAAAAATATTTTAAAAAGAGAAGAAAATAAGACATAAGAGTTAGAATTAAAGAACCCCGAGTTAAAATTTTACGGTCACAAAGGTGCATATAACTTAGGGTAAAATAATAGACTAGATAAGAAATACAGTTTGACTCCTTACCTTGATTGATAACAAGTTTTTGAATAAAGACTAAGTTTAGAATGAAAAGTTTAATTTTCCTATAACTTATAAATTACTTAATTCTTACAAAATTACTTCAAATATTTTTCGCTTTCAAAATGTATTTTCAAAATACTAACACTTTGTTTCTCTTTCTTTATAGATTTTATGGGTGTAATTCACTGAAAAACCTTACGAGACAAAACTCGTCCTCTACGGGTAACCTAGAGGTTTAATGGCTTATTGCATATGCTAAGTGCAATAGTATTTCCTATGAAAATGGATAGTTAGTTTTTGTTTTGCTCAAGGATGAGTAAAAGATAAGTGTGGGGATGTGATCATACACGTGCATTATATATTTTCATATCATATGTATCACAGTTCTGTATTTATATTTAAATAAATATCTACTATTTAATGTATTTTCATGTTTAATAGCGTGTAGGGTAATTAAGAAAGAAAAGAGAGAGATAGACAGATTTATCTAATTAAATCTAAAAGTTCAAAAGAAAGGGGATCAATCAAATTCAGAGATTTTAAAGGCCATCTTATCTGAAGAACGGATATAGCAGATGAGATAATATCATCCAAATTAAAAGGGAAAATGGATTAGAAGAAGTCCCTATCGGTTTCGGTCAGGATAAAGAGATAAATTGTCAAATCTAAAATTGAAATTCAAAATTTACAAGGATAAATGGATAGGGAGAAGATCAACGGATGAGATGAAGCAATTTAGACTCAGATTCAGACTGAATATATTTTAGTATTATAATCATAACTTTCGCTACCAAACTGAAATCTGATGATTCAAGATGAACCAGGAATAAGACTTAAAGAGGTACAACTCTTACATTGATCACTGTTTCTAATTCTATCGTTTGATAAGTTATATTTAGCAATCAATACGCCAACAAGTTGCAGATCAGAATTAAATTTCCACATCAAATCAAGTTTGAAGATAAGGGGAGGATTCAAATTCAGAAATAGCCATCTCCTCCTATCTCTCCACTCGTTTTCTTATCCATTTCTATCTTATTAATACCCTACACATTAGAAGTAGAGGGACGATAAAGTAGAGAGTAGAATAGATTCATGTATAGGTTTAACCTAGGTTTTTCTTTCTCTTTTTGATGTAATTATTTATTTTCTTCATGTAACTGAGAGGAGAGAAGAATTTTATGGAGAAATGGTGATTGTACTGAGAGTGACACTGGTGTAAGTATTCATCTTTCTTTCATTGTTATTTAATCAAATCGAAAGTTATTTTTTCTTCTTTATTCTTATTTTCTTCCATTTTCTATTTTGATTTTTGATGAGTATCTAAGTGAATCTAATAGCATCGGTATAACCTTGTTGAGTGTTTTCTACCGATATTTCATGATGATGATCTCCTCCTCAAGATTCTGTATCATTTCATTCTTGTTCGTCTTGATGATGTAATGCGAATGGGGACTAAGCTCGATCTTATGGATTATGTGTTGATCCCCTCTAAAGCAAGGTAAACGTGCCAATGATCCAAAGGTAAGTCATCAACCAAAGAAGGTAAGTATTTCTTTTAGGTTTTCTTTCTTTTAATCCTTTAGTTTAGATCACTACCATGTCCAAACTCTTTTATTCACTCTTTTAATTTTTTTGTATAAGTTCATTTTTTATTTTCTCCATCTACTCCAACCTACCACTTTCACAATTTAACATAACTTATTTTTTTCTTTTAAATAACAAGAGAAGAACTTTAACCATTTTAAGTATCTTAAAAGATAACTTACAAAACGCTTCCATCGCTAGTCCCTCCTTGTGGATCACGACCCGCATAATAATTTGCTATAGTGGTAGTATTGAGTACTTGCACTTCTGTTCTGTATTCTTGAAATACTGTATTTTCTGTGCAGGTTAAAACTCAATCAATTTCCCGATAATTACAAGTTATTAAATAATATTTACAGTGTTTTACCCATAATAATGACTTATTAAGTGAAGCAATCAATTAATTTCATTAAACATGATAAAATATAATTTATAATAGAAAACACTCGCATAGCTATTACTGAGATGTAACTCGTCTTCCTACGATCGCAATGGTTCAAAAATCGTTCAAATTTGACACTAGATGCTCAAGATACACCCGAACACTAAAATTAATAAAATAGGTTAATATAATAAATATATCAAAATGCAAATGTTATAAATTATAAGGGGGTTTTATAAAAAATTATCTTTCGCTAAATTGGTGCTAGTTTAGGCTGCTAACGAGTCTGGTTTAGATAAAACAACCCGACCCAATAGACTTAAGTGAAATAGGTTGATAAGTTGATGGGTTAATGGGTTAATGGGTTTGTGGGTTGGGATCCAATAGAGGAGAGAGAATGAGAGAGAATAAGAGAGAAGGAGAGAGAGAGAGAGAGAGAGAGAGAGAAAGGGGAAAGAGGGCAGGGAGCAGGCCACGGCTGGCCTGACCGGCTTGCCGGTGGCGGCGGCTCAGCCAGGCCGCCGGCGATAATTTGGCCGGCCAAAGCACC
Organism: Agave tequilana; assembly: GCA_038442645.1. Classification (NCBI taxonomy): domain Eukaryota; kingdom Viridiplantae; phylum Streptophyta; class Magnoliopsida; order Asparagales; family Asparagaceae; genus Agave; species Agave tequilana. The sequence goes on from JAVJIF010004190.1 coordinate 79,806, forward strand.
GGGGGGAGAGGAGGTAGAGTGAGAAAGGGGGAAAAATAATGGTGAAGGAGAAATTGAATATGGAGAAGATGGTGGGAGTTTTGGTGGTGGTTGATGATGGTGATTGGCCAGAGATGGAGGAGGTAGGGAAGATGAGGGTTGTGATGATGAGATGGTGGTGTTTTGGTGGAGATGTGGTGGTTTGGAGATGGGTTTGCTTGAAGGTGAAGGAGGAAAATTAAGGAGAAGGAGAAATGGTGGAGGAGATGGGAAAGTGAGAGGGGTGTGGTGGTGGTGACGTCGTCGTGGCCTGGCCGGCATTGAAGGAGGAAAATTAAGGAGAAGGAGAAATGGTGGAGGAGATGGGAAAGTGAGAGGTGGGTGGTGGTGGTGACGTCGTCGTGGCCTGGCTGGCAGAACATGGATGGCCAGCCAGGTCTCCGGAGATGGCCTGGTGGAGAAGTTGTTGGGTAATTTTGAGTGAAGGGAGGAGAAATTAGGGAAGAGATATTAGATAGAAGGGTAATTAGAGTGTGGGAGAGATTAAGGAAGTGAGGAAGGAAAACTTAAAAGAAAGGGAAAGAGAAAGATGGGTTGGTGGTGTAGGTCGGAGGAGGAGTTTGTTGGCTTAGGGGAGATGGAAAAGAAGAAGATTGGAGGAGAAAATAAAAGAATAGAATAGAAAATAAATTATTTAAACTTATTTAAGTCCGATAAAATTTGACTAGTCCCGAACAAGTCCCAAAAATTTATAAAATAGAAAATATTTCGATGTGAAGTTATGTGAAATCTGATTTAATAAATTCAGTATGGTTTGCAAGTTAATAATCCTGGAATGTATCAGTAATACCGGTCCACACCGGTTCGGTCGGATTTTTGACTAATTTAGAAAAATCTCCAAAAATACGTTAAAATAGAAAACATGATTTTAAAGAATAATTTGAAAGCAGATTTTAAAAATTCAATCCCATTTGTAAATTAAAAATTATAGAGTAAATTATCGATATTGGTCGACACCGAATCAGAGATTTTTCAAAATAATTCAAAAAAATTCTAGAAAATCTTAAAAATAGAAAATATTAGGAAATAATATGTAGAGCTGAAATTAGTTTAATCTGACTAACAAGAAAGTCAAATTAAATTTGTATGACACGCATATCTAGGGTCGGGGGTTACATTTTTCCCTCCTTGTATTATATATAATCATGTATTATATAATATTACAGAGGTAACATTGTTATATCATGCTTGGTATTGATGATGTTATAGTGCTGATAGAATACTTGTAATATTGATTTATTGGTTGTTACGATATTTATACTGTATCACTGTTACCATGTCATGCATTATATATTATCGTGATTGTACTATTATAGTATATATTACTACTTCATTTATTTATCACTCACTAGATCGCTTTCTTACAATCATGGGTTTGTGTGCCCCGGTTGGAGCTAAGAGATTTCATAGCACTTGATATTTTCTGGATATTATCTTGAGATCGCCATCCTTTCTGATTCATAAGTATCTTTATTATTTATTTCTGTTTTCTTATTTATCCTTGGCCCATATCTATTATGATTACTGACTCTTTGTAGGTATTCTTATACTTATTAATGCTGAAATAATTATGTATATTGTATTTATTCCCTATACAGAGGCTTAGCGTACGTATGTGAGTGTATTTTCACCCGCGTATATACATCATCGCAGCGTTCCCGTATCTGCGGGATTGGGGCATTATAATGATTATTTTGATCTTGATCATAATTCTGAGATTGGAAAGTATGTTAAGTCAGATAGAACCAATCCAACATATTTGTCTGGTTCGTGTTTTGCAATGTCGGGTTGGTGATATCTGAGTCAAAAGAGGTCATGGTGAAATATGATTCATATTAGCATGAAAAAAATTAGGGTTATAATTGATTGTCAAAAATAGAGAGCGGTTAAGGTTAGAAAGATATTATCTGAATGTCAATTAAGTCTCTACCTTTCACAATTTTCCACTATAGTAAGGGCTATGCGGGTCGAATCCATTAGGAGGAATGCGATAGAAACTTTTCGGTATCTTTTACAAATTAGATTGGTTAGATTGTTCTTCTTTATGTTAAAAGGAAAATACTATATTAAATGTTAGATATAGAAATATGATGGTGAAAATAGGGTTAGATTAGAGATCAGGGTTTTGAAAAGACTAAAAGAAACAGAAATATGGCTTACTAATCATCTACTATCACTAACTTACTAACCTATACTAGATTAAACTTCACTTTGAATCATAAAAACTATACCTTAGAGTTGCATTCAATTCAAGTAAGATACATAAGATGGAAAAAATCTATTTGAAATAATCAATAACCAAGACCTAATATTAAATTATCAAAGTTTCCCAAACATAGAATAAGAAGAATAGAGAATATTATAATATCAAGGTTATCTAAGCATAGAATAAGAAAATCATTGGGAAATATTAGCTGATAATAGATTTAACTATCGTCATGTGTCTTCAAGAGTATTAGGTATTTCTAGGGCTTAAACATGCATATGATCCAATCAGCTTATTCTAACATAAAACTAGAAGTAGTAGCGGGTAGAGATTAATAATCCATAAAAAAGATTAGCTACTCATGGTGGAAACTAAAGAAAGCATGATAAAAGAAAGTAAGTAAAGAAATCAATTAAATAAAGATACATTGAAATTGATACTGTCACCTTCAATTATACAAGAGTCTCCTCCTTCTTTAAAAAGCTTGAATTAGAACTAATCCTAAAAATTATAAAAGAAATTTAGAAGAGAAACTAAAAAAAAATCTTAAGTTATGATCTATAATGTAGAGATCCTTTTTATGGGAGATTTCACCTCTTTAAATAAATCTCAGAGCCAATCACAATAAGATACAAATTGGGAGGTTTAACTCAATCCTAATTCAATACGGGAGTTCAATTCTGAATTAATTTACAGCAAATTGGCATGTTGATTACTAAATATAACCCATCATACGACTGAATTGGATAAAGTGATCAACATACAATTATAGCCCTGTAAGATCTCTTTCTGTATCATCTTAAATCATTAGATTTGAATATCTATAGAAAATATTATGATCTAAATATTAAGAGGTGTACAGTCTTAATCTGAGTTTGAATTGATTTTGAGCTCCATTTAATTTGAATTATCCTCCTTATCCTAATTAGGATTAGCGTTATCCCATTTATCCTCTAGAAATATATCTTCTGATTTTAAATTTAAATTTTAAAAAGATCATATATATCTTCCTCCTCTTGGATTCAAATTGATTTAAATTGAAACCCAGATTTAGATAGGATTAGAGATAAAATAGAAGCTTCTTGTATCCTTATCTTCTCATTTAACTAACCACACAGTATAATCAAAAAGAGAGTTAAATAGCAATATTAAATAGAGAATAATCAAGGATAAATGTGCAATGTGATGATAATAATGCAGAATTGATGCAATCACACCCCCACACCTATCTTTTGATTGTCCTCGAGCAAAACTAAAAAAGAAAAACTAATCTAACCTAACTCACTTTTGTAGGAATTACGGTTGTACTTAACACGTGCAACAAGTCATTAAACCGCTAGGTTAGCCATAGGACGAGTTTTATCATGTGAGGTTTTCAGTGAATTACACTCACAAATTCATAAAAAAAAAAATAAAGTGTTAGTATTTTCAAATTCATTTTGAAAGAGAAAAATAATTGAGAGATTTTTGCAAATATCAAGTTAATCTATAAGTCTTTGGATCACCTAATTATTCATTTCTATACTTAGTCTCTTTGCAAGTATTTATTATCAATTTAGGTTAGGACTAAAACTGAATTCTCACTTAATCTATTATTTTACCCTAAGTCATATGCACCTTTATGATCGTGAATTTTTTTGACTCAGAATTCTTCAACTTCAACTCTTATATCTTATATATAATATATATATATATATATATATATATATATATATATAACTTTTTTCTCTTCTTTTTTAAAAAAAGTTCGAATATTACCACTTCACTGCCCTTTAAGCACTTTTTTTTAATATGTATATCTCATCTAATTTTCTTTTGTGAAAGTATCAAGGCTTCATGAGGCTCTAATACCTAACTAATTGATTATTAGAGGTGTTAATACATATATTATATTTATATATTTTTATTCCTTTTTTAAGCTTACCTAATTACCTTTCGCGTAAATACCAAGGCTTTCTTAGGCCAAAGAAACTAGTTAATCAATAATTAGATTTCTTTATTTTATATATATATATATATATATATATATATATATATATATATATCTAAGGCACAAGAGTTTTTGTTTTGAATTCTAAGTGTGTAAGTTATAAAGTATGTATGTTTCATCAAGATAAAAATCAGGACTAAATTACTTTTCAATTTTTCTCCTAAACCTAAAAATCAAACAAATAATCTTATTTTGACCTAGTATTAAGAAATCCTAATTATGATTTTTTTATTCCTTAAAATTAACTTAATTACTTACAAACATAAATCAAAATATAGTTTTCTTTTTCAAAAAGTTTTTAAAAAAAATTTGTTAGCATCTACCTATGTTAGTATGTTAGTGAACCCTCCCCACACTTATTCATGCATTGTCCTCAATGTATGAATGAATGCATGTATGCATGAAAAAGATGAAAGGAAAGGAAAAATATTATCTCAATGTGGTGGTTTTGGTGGCGGTCGGATTGGGCCAAGCGTTGCTACCCAATCTAAATCTTGTGGATCATCAAGAAACCCATCTTTTATGACCTCTTTTCAATGTACATCGTTATTATCCCCAACTGAATAGGATCATGTAAGACCCTATCATTAAAACTATCTCGGTTATATGACCAATCTTGGACTCTTCACCTTGATCCAATAATAGAATGTGACTTGACAAAATGATTGATTTGGGCTCAAGAATGATGGGTTTGGAAACCAATACCAGCTCGAAAAAAATCAAGTTTAGGTTTGAGAGTCAAGTTTGGTTCAAGAGTGGGCTTCAAATCATAGAACTTTCGCATTCATGATCCATCAAATGAATGTGACTATTCAAAATAGATGATTCAATTCATAATACATGGGTACTGGAATTAATGTTGGCTTAGGAATTGGGTCCAAATTGGGTAAGGACACCAGAGTCAACATAGATTCAAAGTTTGAAATTAAATCACAAAGTTGAGGATCGGTTTCATATTCACAATCAAGTTTAATCTCATTGAAGTTGAAACTTGCCAATTTGTCCAAGGGTTGGGATTAGTTAAATTCAAGTTGGTGTGATGAAATTGAATCTTGATCAAAGTCTGCAAGACATCATGATTCTTGATTCTTATCAAGATGACTAAGGCAATCGGGAATGGTGAAAAATGTGTTAAGTAGAGTTTTCTCATTCCTATCTTTCACTATGTTAATTAAACGACTCATTTGTGCTTCTAATCTATTGATAGATTGGGTAAAATTATTTTCAGACTGAATCAAGTTTTTCATTGTCATTTCTAAGTCAGTAAGTTCTTCTTCTTATTGTGGGACTTGGAACATGGCGTAGGGATCTTGGATTTGGAAATTTTGTGGGATATTTGAGTCTGTTGAGATTTGAAATTTACGTATGGACTCAAGGAAGGCTTCAAAACTCTTTTTTAAATCTATTTTTTCTTCTATAGGTTTATCTTTTCATGGAGTATATGAAGCTAATGTCGATAAGCTTATTGACCATATGACTCGGGGGAGTTGTATCCCTACTGACTGTGTGAAGAGTAGAGATGATTAGAAATAAAATAGAGGCTTTTTGTATCCTTATATTCTAATTTAAGTAACTACACACCATAATCAAAAAGAAGATTAAATAGCAATATTAAATATAGAATATTCAAGGATAAATGTGCAAATATAATGATAACAATGCAAATTTGAAATGCAATCAATGATCCATTTCACATGAAAAATAAGCAAAACAAATAAACAAATAAAAAGAAAGAGAAAATCAAGGCTCTATTAGGGTAGATCTTAGACCTAGACGACTCCTAACTGGTTGATTATCTAGGAGAGGCATATTGCAGCAGTCTGACCACAGGCTAATCAGCCAGGTAGGGGCAAAACTCAATGGTAGATATTCGATCAGATCAACGGGCCTTAATTATGTCAAACCACTAGTTTTCGAGAATCTTGCCTCTTAATCCCCACCTACCTTAGACTCCGATTTGACTAGAGTTAAACTCTAACAATTTCCTCCCAAGATCAATCTCCTATTGAGTCTGAAATGTCCCTAGGGCCTACGTCTACTCAGATTTAGTTAAGCTGGTTAGTGAGCGAGAAAATACTTTTTGGGTTAAGTAAAGGTAATGACTTCCCCACCTTATCTTTTCTATCCGATTTTCCCTTAGTGATTTTTGTGCGCCTGTGCAAGTATATAGCAAAAAAGTGCACTCCAAGCAATACGAACCACTCTAAAGTGTTTTCTGTGCAACATTCAACGCATATATACCTTAGCTCTAGCACTCTTCAACAGTAATCAAAAGAAATGAATTAAACAGATGTCTAGATGTAAGTCGAATCATTTTTTAACATTTAAAAACAATCAATTATTGTTAAGTTAAAAATAATGTACAGAATAAGTTAAACAGAAAAACTAAAAGTTGCAGAAGCTAGATCCTTGCAATTCAATCACTCTACAAAAAAAAAGGGTGAGTAGTTCACCACTACAGCTGTGGAAACGCGGTATTTGCCGCATTTGCGTGGCTGATAAGCAGGCTCTGGTGCTCTGCCTTTTTGAGCAGAGTCACAGAGCTGCGATATGTGTTCTGCAGTGGTTAATTTCTTGAAATTTGCACCTGAATGCAAAAACTAAAAAGAAAAGTTATCCATTTAGTAAATTAAAAAGAAATATCATTTCCTCCCTGGCAATGACGCCAAAAATTTGATTGATGTGAAAACAGTGCATTAAAAATATAATTGTGAAATGAGAATTAAGAATGGTGCTCTAGCTTCCTCAATGCTATTATTGTAGCAAAGTGTCTAAGCGGTCCGTGATCCACAAGGATGGATTCGATAAAAGCGTTTTAGTATTTTGTTTAAATCACTAAAGTCGGTTAAAACATTTTTCTTTGTTTTGAAAAGAGAAAGAAAAGAAAACTAAGGCAGTTGGAAGAGCAGAAGAAATGAAGAGGAAAATATTTGTGTTTTTAAAGAGGTTTTAAAAGAAGAAATAAAAGAAAGTTCATGGTTTGTATCTATTAAGTATTCCCACTAGAGTACTTACCTCTTTAAATGATTGTTTTACCTTTGATCTTTAGCGATGATTTCCTTGAATTGAAAGCGATCACCGCATAGCCCATTAGAGGAGATTCGATTTTTGTTCACATTACATCATCAAAACTTGAAGAGTAAGCATGAAATGATACAAATTTAAAAGAAGGAATCCATCATCATGAGTTATCAGTGGCTCTTGCAAGGGCAAGACTATTACGATGCTATTAAATTCATATGAATTTAGAAATTAAATGAGAAGAACATAGACTAGAAGATTAATAGAAATAAAGACATGAAGAAAAAGAATACTCAAGAATAAAATAAAAGCTTACTTGATTAAATGAAGAAACAATGAAAGAAAGTAAGAAATTTCTACTGGTGTCACTCTCAATAAAACTTTCTCTTTTTTATCATGAAACTCTCTCTAATCTAAGTTACAAGAAAAAAAATTACATGACAAGAAAAAGAAAAAGAAAATCTAAACTAAAGTAAGAGTAAAGTCCTAGCCTAAGCTTTATTTCTCCTTTGCCTTCTGTATTTGGTGGTATTTATAGGAGAAAATGAAGTGGGAAAGGCATATGAAGATAAGCTCAAAGACGTTGGTCGAACGACCACACTCTGGTCGCGCAAACCCACGTTTGCGCGGCAGAGACCTGACCATTGGGTCATATCTTTGAGCGCGTGGATCCAATCTTTTAGATATCCCTATGTATACTAATAGGATTGTCTCTGGACTTCTGGAGTTAGGATTATCTTTGTTGATTCTTCAAGCTAATAAATTAAATCCATAAAAGTATGATTTAATTAGGATAATTTCAAAATTTATTCTTCATCTTCATTAATTGCATCTGCATACCATTAGATAATAAATGAGTTAAATAGAAGAGTTTTATTACAATTAAAATGTGAAAATATGACAATAAATAGGCAATATTAGTGAACTATAATCATTGTCGTAGTCCTAATATAGACTGAGAAATTGTGTTTTTATGAGGAATAAAGACTCAAAAATAAGATATTTTTATGAGGACTGTGATCACTGTCACAGTCCTAATAAGGAGGACTAAGATCAGAGAACTGTGATCATGGTCGCAATCCTATAAACACTCAGAAACATGGTGTAACCCCCCGATTTTTGATGTATGTGTCACAGTATTAATACTCGATATGGCGTACAAAGCTGATTTAACCTTTCTAGTAATTAGTTTGAGCTGATTTTAGTTTCAGAAATTATTTTTTAATATTTTAGATTTTTCAAAATTTTTTGAATTTTTTCTGAATTATTTTAGAAAATCTCCAAAATTGGTGTCACCGATACCGATAACCGGATCTAGGATTTTTAATTCACAACCATGGTTGAATTCAAGAGTCTATTTTCAAATTATTCTTTAAATCATATTTTCTACTTTAGCATATTTCTGAGGATTTTTCTGAATTTATTAGTATCAATGATTCATTCCAGGATTTTTAACTTGCAAATCAGATTAAATTTCTTGAATCTGATTTCACATTACTCCTCCGTATAATATTCTCTATTTTATAAAATTTTGAGCAATCATTCGGAGCTAATCAAATTTTGACCCACTAAAATATATAATTAAATAATATTAAATTTCTTTTCTCCCTTCCTCCTCCTCTAATCCTTCTCTTTCTTCCCTTGCAAGCCATTAGACCCCCACCCCTCTTCCATTGACTCTCTTTCTCTTTAAAATCCTCCCCCCTCTCTAATTCTCTTTAATTCTCTTTAACTCACTCTAATTAACTTCTCTAATTAGTCACTCTTTAATTTACTCACTTTTCTCTCTTTTGCTCTCCCAACTGGCTACCACCATCACCGGCTCTCCGCTGCCGGCCAACCCACAGCGTCTACCTCCAAACTCCGACGCCACCCTCCTCTTCTGCACTTCCTTTATTTTCCATCTCCTTCTCCAATTTCTTCATCTCTTCTTCAATCACCACCACTTCTCAAATTCACCTCCTCCATCTTCATTAATCCTCAATTCCTAATACCCATCACCATTTTCCACCACCAAACTCCACCCCTATCATCACCTTCCACTCATCCTTTCTCCCAATTTCTTTAATTTCTCCACCACTACCCCACTTTCACCACCAACACACTCCCATCATTTCCCATCACCTTCTCCCTCTCCTCCACCCAAGCCCAACCATGGCACAGCGCCACTGGGCCCTCCGTCGTGTCGCGCCGTCCCTCGGCCGCGCCACCGGCCGGCCAGCCAGCTTGGGCTGGTCACCCCCTATCCTCCCTCTCTTTTTCTTTTTCCTTCTCTTCTTTCTTTCTTCCTTTTTTCTTTCTTTTATTTTCTGTTCTCAAAACTGAGAACATACTCCCCTCTCTCTCTCCCCTCCTATATGGATCCAAACCAACAACCCAAACCCGTTAGCCTATGAACCCAATAGCCCATAACTTAAGTTAAATGGGTATGGGTTTTGGACCTAAACCCGACCCGTTAGCAACCCAAGCCCTGTTTTAAACCCATAAAGGTAAAAATTTCAGAAAAACCTCGGACAATTTATAATGTTTACATTTTAGACCCTGTAAATTACATATCTAACCCATTTTTATATTATTAGTGTTTGGACGATATCGTGAGCATCCAGAATTCGATTTGGAGGATTCTCGAGGCGTTGTGATCGTAGAAAAGAGAGCTACAGCCTTATAATAACTATGTGAGTGTTTTTTTTAAAAAATTATATTTTAATGTGTTGAATAAAAATTAATTAATTAAATTGTATTTACCGCGTAAATCATGTAAAATGCATTTATTGTCCAATAAATCCTGTAAATGGTAAAACACTTTATAAAATAATATTTATTCATGATTCATGATTTAATATAACATATAAATGAATTAATTATATAAATAGTGATTATTAGAATGTAAATTAAAGAAATTCCATCTTAATAAATAACTTAATAATTTTAATATGAATGTGTAGAGTTTGAGAATAGATAATTCATGTGTTGTACCAATCATAGTCACAATATTGAAATCGATATAACAAATACTGATATATAAATTGATGCACGTTAACTATATCACCCTAATACAGTCACCGTTACCTGAAATCATGAGAATAACCACTGATACGCTGGACATCGTTATTTCATATACTTATAACACTGGACAAGGATATACTATCATATCAGACACTGTCATTTCATGTACCTGTACCATCATTACATGTTCACTATTATTACATGCATTAGTAGCATCGTAACACGAACACTCTTGTACTCTGGACGCAACTATTCCATATAGACATTGGTTACACTGAACACTGTTATTTCATGTATTTGTATCACTGATTACACAGATACACTACACTTGTACTTTTTATACTTATATCATCGTTACACGAGTACTCTACATTGTTATTACATGTACTTGTCGCTGTTGGACGGGAGAAGGTTCCTTGTAAAATCTTCTTGAATCAAATGAAAGATTACAATGGATTTACACTCTGATTACAAGAGAGAGAAGATGTTGAGACTTGAATCTCTCCTTTGTTTAATGCTGGATTCTTCAGGTGGCGGTGGAAAGTGAATCTTGTTTTCTGTTGACCGGGTGAACGTCAAGAACTCTTGGGGATCTTCTCTTTGGATGGTCAATGGAGTGACACAGCTCTGGTTGACTAGGAATCTCAAAGAGATTAGAAGCACAGATTAACTTGTACGCAGCAAGTTGTTTGAAGAGCTAGACTCTCTTTCTTTTTGGTGGAAGTCTCGGAGTTTTTATAGCTCACGAGCCAAGTTCCTCTTCTAAAAGTCTTTAATCAACCGACTGACCGACCCCTGCTCAATAGCAAGTGGGGCTATTTATAGAGGTATCAGAGGCGAACGTGTCCCCTAAAAATACTCCATAATGGGGGGTTAACTTCCTTATTATGTGGGCAGTGATTGACCCCATAATAAGGGCAGTTATAACTGAGACGCGGGTTTCGACCCTCGCGCCTTGGTGCCGCAGTGATGCTGAGACACGGGTTTCGACCCTCGCATCTTGGTGCTGCAGTGATGCTGAGACGCAGGTTTCGACCCTCGCGCCTTAGTGCTGCAGTGATGCTGAGACGCGGGTTTCAACCCTCGCGTCTTGGTGCTGCAGTGATGCTGAGACGCGGGTTTCGACCCTCGCGCCTTAGTGCTGCTTCTAGAGTTCGGGGCTCTACTTTTTGATGACTTGTCTTTTAGTAATTTTTAAACAGCCTACAGAACCCCCTCCAAAGTTTTCAATATTCCGCGGTTGATTGGGACGGATTTCGAAATACTATGGACTTTGGTTGAGGTCATGCTTCTCATGATTGGACTGACAATCACTTGAGATGCTCTGAACTTGATCCTGTCTGGAATGTGGTCTTCGTGAGTGTACTGTGAAACTTTTTGAAGCCGTCAGAAATGATCGTAGCGAGTGTCTAGATACACAATCTAGACTTCCCCAGTGCTTTGAATTTGTTGTTGGTGTACTTTGAACCAGGGGTGAACAGTCATCTGCTTGTGCTAGTGTACTGTTAAACTGAATTACAGAAGTAAGGACTGGATGTCAGTTCTGTAAACGCAGGGGTCATGTTGTTTTGGAAACGCAGTCTTCACTTAGAGTGGGGACGCGTCTGTCAATTTGCTGCAGAGACGCGGTTCTTGTAAGGATGCGTCTTTTGAGATTAAGACGCAGCTTTCGTTCTGTGAACTAGGCGCGATCTTCGGAGGGATGTGATTTTCTGTTTGAACACGAATCCGTGTTGTGGGCGCGCTGCCACGTGTCCAGCAGAATTGAGGGGACATCTCCCTTTTGGCGCGCGAATTTTGCGCTGCATTTAATATGCATGCCACGCGTCGAACGGGAATTAGGCCTCGAGCCAAACGCCGCGTATCTCTGGGGATTTTCGTGTCTATAAAAGACAACAGTCTTTCAAGAGTCATCATTAGACTCTTCTTCTCCATTTGAGCCTCTTAGGGTTAAGAAAACTCGAAGCTTTGTTCTTCTCGTTCCTACCATCTTCAACACCGATTCCACAGTTGCAATGGCACCAAAAGCTAAGCATACTGCTTCGTCTTCAAAGGCTGTTGTTCTTGAGACCCAGATGGGTGGTTCCCCCATACAGGAAGCCCCTATTTCAGGTATTAAAACCATCGGATTTGGTTTCCGCCATTAAAGGGGTTTGCAGAGTTCTTTTAACTCTCAAATCCCTTTTCAATGTGAACCGCCAACGGGGGCACGTGTTTGATCTTCAGGCGCGGTTCTTGAGTTGATAGACAAGACGTAGGTTTGACGACCTCTGCATCTTTTATCCACTTGAGCCCGTATCTGTTTGTTGAACACAGGGCCTCATTGAACCTTGCGTTTTGGACTCAATGCTTAGAATATTTCTAAGTGTGGGGAGTTCAGACGCAGACTTCAGATGATTCTTGCGTCTTGTAAGATCAGACGCAAGTTTTAATGAATCTTGCGTCTGAGCCCGATACTTAGAAATTTTTTTTAAGTTCTGGGTTTTTAAAATTCGAGCTTCATGCTAGCCTCACGATCTTTGAATCTGGAAGCAGATTTTGATGATTCTTGCGTCTGGATTATTCCTGCGTTTTAGTTGCAAACACTTAATCATTTTCTTTTAGATTTCTGATCAAATGTTATTCTCTTTTACAGTACGATACTCCTCCAATCCTCTATCCAAAAAGTGCCACTTTGGACATGTAGGCGGCGTTGATCATAACCTGACCTTTGTGTTGCAGAAGACTGCTCCTGTGACTACTGATAAATTGAAGGAGCGAAAGGAGAAGATCTCTAAGGCCAGTATGATGACCCTCTGGGAAATTATCACTGACGGAGTATTTGAGACGGATTCGCGCACTCCATTATAGAAACCTGTTTTCTTCTTTGGTGATGACATCGACGAGGATGATAAGGCCTTGCATGACGGCGATTATAAGTGGCTTCGTTCAGATAGGGGATAGGAAGTTCTTTCTTCCCAATATGGAGAGGATGTATCCCCTATCTTATCTCCAGCATATGTCTATTCACCGTGCAATGGAATGGGATCTTACCCGATCTGTCTCCGGTGTCTCTCTCGGCATACCAGGTGCCAAAGGAATACACTCTGGCGGTCATGGGAAAGAAGTCTTTGGTTTATTTCCCAGATTGGTCAGACCTGAGTATCCGAGAGGGGAAACCCCTCAGCTTGGCACTACCTTCATCAATCAGTTCATGAAGATAAGGGGTGATTTTCTCGTTGACTTTTGCCCGCTCGGGTGGGTTCATTCTTCCGACAGATCCTGGTGGGGCAGGATGGTGGGATTTGTCCTTTTCGAACTTGGAGCTCTGCTGGAACAGGTGGGGTTGTATCACTCAGTTAGGGCTATGCAGTATGGCCTCCCGCAAAGTTCCCATAATTTCTACGGCATCCTGGAGCATTATAATCCTTTGATGGGGACATTTTTTACTCCGGCCGGAGAGATGGGGCTCGCCCTTCATGAGTTATGTGAGGCTTCAGGGCTGGTTATGGGAGACGCCCCTATGAAGAATATGTTCTAACTTCTGAAGAGCTTCATCTCTTGAAGAAGGAGAGCCCTCAAATATATGAGACATACTGGGAAGTGTTGTGTCACTTCCACATCTGCGGTCAAATTACCTCCTGGAGAACCAGGAGTGTCCCAAGAGCTACCTGTTTAACGGTATAACTGAGAAAGATCACCCAGTGACCATTCTGGCTCCTAGCACTGATGAAGAAATTACTGAGAGGATTGACGTCTCTGTGAGCTCTTACACCACGGAGTCAAATGAAGATACTTTCAAACCTGATACGGTTTTTGAAAGTTTTCATCATCAAGCCCGGGTTCCCATTTCCGACCGGGCGCTATTGGCGGGCTTTCTCATGCTATGGCTGAAGCACTGTCAACATTGCTACATGAAGTAGTTGTCGCTGATGTGGTGTACCCGGCGGTCTTGTTGGCCTACGGCAGGTCTATCGCCCTCCTTCCAGCAATAGTGGCTGAAATTCAAAGTGGATTACGGGCTCTGGTTCAAAGCTTGTGCAAAGTGGAGGCCATCGTCGACTCCAGAGGTAGACCAGAGGTTGACTCGGAGGGAAGGCCAAGAGTGAAGACCCCCAACCCCAGGATCGAGCCTCCATACACGTACTTGATGGCTTGGTACGTTATGCACTGCCCTTCACTGATGACGGTGGTGCCTACATCCGAGGGTTTTGTCCCTTTTGTGCAGAGGCTAGAGAACTCAAGCTGGTCTTGCTATTACATGTTCTACGTTCGGAAATGTATTCTGAACGGTTCGAACTATCATCTTGACCGTTGCTTCCCCGAGATTACCGGCGCATCTTACGGGGATAAATTTGCTGACCTTGCAGGACCAGATGATTTCACAAGGCTGTCATCGGGAGTCTTCTAGTGGCTAATTAACAATAGGCCCGGGTATCTGCTCTTTCGGCAAGGGAACTCATGTACAATCGAGCCCTATATGCCGAAACGTTTTGCTCGACAATTCGGTTATGATCAATTATATGTTGGTAACCCCAATGCCAAACTTTCCTTTAGCGGGAATTTGTTTGAAGGTGCTCGGGCATGGTATTACAGTGTGGCTGGAGGGACAAAAGCTATTTTCAGCTTGCCTCACAAAACGCCCAACTGCTACACGAGCCTCAGCTTCTGTACTTGGTATTCCCTGGCTAGCAAGATGCCTGGTTTCTCAATAAATATCTCATGCATTAAGAGCATCAAAGCATCTTATAAGGACAAATTGGCGTCCAACAAACGCGTGCGAGGCATGGAGGAATACTAGGCAGCTGAGAAAGAGGCAGGAGGGGAGATAGGGGCGGGACCGAGAGCAGCAGCACCCAAGGAGCAGCCTGCTAAGAAGAGTCGACAGGCTGTATCCAAACGTTCCCATGGCTCTTCTTCGAAGAGTGAGCCTATCTCAAAGAAGGCTAGAAGAGAACCGGTGGCAGGAGCTTCAATGCACGAAGTAGTCCCTTCTGGTGTCGAGAGGCAGAGGGAGGAAGAGGAAGAGGAAGAGGAAATCCCCCTTCTTCGTCCCCGTGGACTACGCAGCAGGGGCCCCATGATCTTAGAAGAAGGGGAGCTTGTAGATGAACCCGCCACGGCTGAAGAGGCTGAGCGACCTGAAGTTGACTTGGTAGGAAGAGATGATGTTGAGATTCCAGGGATCTCGTCTCAGCCAGGGTCTTCTTCAGTTCAAGAGAAGAGGGATGAGGTGCAACAGCCCGGCTCTCCAAATGTATTGATATCCAGCTCACGGGTTGTCGATCCCAGCCCTACTACTGGGGTACTTGGTGGTAAGGTCTCGATTGCTGAGACCTCTTGTGTTGAACTGTCGTCTTCATCGGCTGAAGAACATGAATATTATTCTGGTGATGAAGTCGATTTTGGCGATGAACCCGCTCTTCCAGATACGAGCAAATTCTCGCATATTTCGGAAGAAGAGATACAAGGGTGTAATCCCGTGACGGTTTCGCCAATAGCAACGGTCGCTGCTGCTGAAGGTACTCTCCTTGTCTTTTTGAACCAGCTTCCCCTTTAGCTAGGGAAGGGTTCTGACATTTTCTTTTGACTTTGTGTTATAGGGCTGGCTGTCGGCAGTGAGGCTACAACCTCCCAGATTGAGGAAATGATACAAGAGTTGGCCCAGCAGGAGAGCCTTAAGGCTCCTACTACCGAAAGGCCTCAAGAGAGGGAGGTTTCAACTTTACAAGATCTGTCCAGGAATTCACCGTCTTCAGATCCTCAGCTTGGTAAGAGGATATTGACGCATTAAATTTTCTCCTTTTTGTTGTCATGATTGATGTTTTGGTATTTGCAGAGAGTGTTGACGGAGCTCAGGTAAAGGATCTTGCGGCAAACTTTGACGCAGAAGGCAGTACAGTTCAGACCTCAACCGGGGAACCCGATGTCGCAGGGTTTGCTGTCACTTCAATCGCAGTGGAGGCTGCTACAACAATAACCGCCCCGGAAGCAAACGTTGACGCAGAAGGCAGTACAGTTCAGACCTCGACCGGTGAACCCGATGTCGCAGGGTTTGCCGTCACTCCAATCGCAGTGGAGGCTGCTACAATGATAACCGCCCCGGAAGTGTCGGCGACCCTCTCAGTACCTGACGAGCCTATCGTCGGCCTTACTCCTGCACAAGATGAACAGACCTCCGTTTCTCACCCTGTCATGGAAAGGGGGTCTGGGAGTACGTCAGCAGAGTTTTCTCCAGTTAATGACATCATGAAAGAGCTAGCATGTCAAATGGTGCAGCAATTTTCTTTGCTTCCATGCGATCTTGTATTGACCTCATTCTGTCTGGTGGCAGCTCTTTCGAGTTTGCCCGAATACTTCTCGAAAATCAGATTGGGAACATCAGTCATACTGGGAGTCCTTCGCAGGCTAGGGCATGCCTGATGCTGGTGGGGCAACGGGGGAGCCACCTGAAGGAACTCAAGACTCTGGAAGATGCTGGCTCGATAGATGAGGCTCGGACAACCTTGAATAAGCTTCTTGCCGCTCAGGAACATAAGCGAAAGGAGATAGAGGAATAAATAGCGGAAGAGGCCCGTCATCTTCAGCATTTCCAAGCTGACTGTCAAAGGCTGATTGGCGATTCGAAGGAATCAGAAATCATTGTACAGAGTGCAGAGCAGGTAATTGCCACTGCTCAAGCTACCATAGCCAGGGCACAAGCCTTGATCGAGATCAACGAGCAGAAGCTTGCTGCTGCTAGAAAAAGGCTGAAGGAGCTGAAAAATGCCAGAACGTAGGCTGAAGAAAGCCTCTCCGCTCATTCCTCCAGGTTGGAGTCTCTTCAAGCGCAACTGGCTTCGAAGAAATTTTTATCTGAGGAGGAGTTGTGGGTCCAAGCTCTGATGGAGGCTGAGAAGGCACGTCAGCACGAGATGCATCGTCTCTGGGAACAAATCTGTTCTTTAGCGAAGTAAGATTATTAGCCTCTTTCTTTTTGTATGGTTCGCCTCATTTTTTTTTTAAACACTCTATTTGTCAAGAGTGTCTGTGTTACTTTTATAATTTCTGAATCAAATAATAAAAGTCTTCAAAATTTTGGTCCATCTCCATCTTTCAAGGTCCTTTACTTGCTGTAGATGAACTCGATTTTCATAACTGTAGTCGTAATCTCTAATCTGCCATGAATAATAAACTCAGGCTGAACTGAGTTCTTGAGCGAGACGCGGTTTTCACTCGAAGTGGGGACGCGGTTCCGGGAGACGCGATTTTGATAATAGACACGCCGTCCAGGCTTATCAAGGAAGACGCACAGGTCCTTAATAGGATGCAGCTCAGGCTTAGAGACAACAAGGCATTATTTTGAGACGCGAATTTGCGTTCTTCAATAAAGGGAATGCGGCCTTCATATTTATGAAAGGACGCAAATTCATAGACGTGGTCCTTTATTCTGTTAGGATACAGTGGAGACGCGATCTTAGGTTCCTCACAAACTGATGCCTGAAACTCAGCTGATTGATGGGGACGCGGCACTGGCTTAATAGAAACGCGTCTCTGGACCCTTGGCAAGACGAAAACTCAAGTTATATTGAGTTTATGATAAGAACACAACTGTCGTCTCGCAATGGAGACGCAGTTCCAAGCTCCCCTTGAATGACATAGGCCTTCTCTGTTGAGGACGCAAGCTTCAGAACGCAGCTTTCAAGTTGATGCGGACTCAGGATGCAACCTCTAAATGGGCCCCATTTGCCGAGGGGACGCGGCTCTGAACCACTCCAAGAGACGCGGTCACGGATCTCTTAACAAGAATGAGAAGAACACCACCTTCGAGTTCACAAAGGGACGCGGATTTCAAGACGCGACCTTTCGGTCTGCGTTTGATGCAACCACCCAAGCGTTGCATGCAAAAGATCTTGTTGGATCTTTAAATGCCAAATCGGCATTGACGATTGGGGATTTGTGTCCTCCGATGTTTCCCGAAGCGGCGACCCACGCGTCAGGCCTTCATTGGGCTTTGGCGTTAATACCTTTAAATGCTAAGTCGGCATTGACGACTGGGGATTTGTGCCCTTGACGTTTCCAAAACGGCAACACACGCGTCAGTTGTTTATTGGGCTTTGACGTTCGTGCGGAAATTATGGCCGATGGCTCTGATTATTGCGCCATTAATTACAGGCCTTATGGGTTGCCTATAACTAGGCCTTACCCCCTTAACAGTCTATTGCTTAGATTGTTTTCCCCTCGAGAGCAGGCGCTCTGAGGGACTTCTTCTTCTTCCTTCAATGGGATTTGCCCCCATGGACAACGACGACCCAAATCTTTCATGCTTTCCTTTAATCTTTTCAGAAGATTATCACTGTCAAGTGATTTCAAGATCAAAAAGCATCTCTCTGAGTATTTTTTATATCCGCGCCTTGATGTAGAAAGTTCAATCTTTAAAGGGTTATTCTGCGGGTAGGAATTACTTATCCGCCATGAAATATTCAGCCCAACTGAGTTTTAGTTTTACTGTCCCTTGAAGAGATTCATCTTCTTGACCTTCTCTTGAAGTCTGACTGGTGCGCCCATTATTTGAAAGTTGCGCCTTTTAGACTTCCTGATGAAGTGCAAGTTGATTGAGTCTGAACTCTGACTCAAAATCCCCTGGACGCGAGTGTAATGGACTTTGCACCTGGACCGCGAGCTTTACATACAGAGCTCGCGTTTGAGGCTGTTGACTTAGAAGAATTTTAACTCTGGCCGAAGGCTTCAGACTTGAATGTATCAACCCTTGTTTATCAAACAAGGATGTGGTAATTTTCGCGTCTGATTCTCTTCGAAGAATTTTAATTTAGGCCGAAGGCTTCAGACTTGAATGTATTAACCCCTATTTATCAAACAAGGACGCGGCAATTTTCGAGTCTGATTCTCTTCGTGTCTCATATTTTAGACGCAGGTCTAAAACTAGACTGCGTTCAAATCTGTGTGTATTCGAATTTCACAATTTTGATCGTGTCTGTTTCTGTCGCAACAGAATTTTGACTTTCTGCGTGGGTTATTCCTGCGTCTGAAGTCCATAGCTATAGCTGCGTCTGCCTTTCAATTCTTTCGTTTCAGCATTCTGACCTTCTAGTTTTTTTTATTACTTCTCGCAGGTAGCCTCAATCATCCTTTCACATATTCGCTGGGCCCTTGGGAGAATATATCGGCCAGCGAACTTGTTCCATGGTCGACCATTAGAGGAGAAGTCACGGCTCTTGTTTATGGGAGACGAGGATTTGACATCCGCCGAGACCTCATTGGACACGATGCACCAGTCATGTCTCCGGGTTCGCCATGGTCACAGTGGGTATGGCGGTGGATATGGTGGTGGGTATGGTCCTCTTGCAGGTCACTGGAAAGAGGACATCACCTGTAAGGTCTCGAATCCTCCTTTCACCAATCTTACCCCAGAAGTGACATCGACAAAAAGTCCATATTCATTAGATGATTTTCTGGTGGTAGAGATGTTCATCAACGAAGGATCTTGGCCTACATCAGTTGGTCAGGTGAAATCAGAAGGTTCTGCTGCATTTCGACCTCAAGAAATACCATTGTTCTTGGTCAGCGATGGGCTCCTTCGATGTGTACGTCATGCGTGATGATGTAATCAGCTTCCGATCGTCACCGCAGCCCTTCTTTAGCGTCCTTCCAAACATCTTGTACTTGGAGTGGTGAGCATGTGATTGAGATTTTTGAATAATAAAAAGAAGTTCAGATTTCTTAGTCTCAATGCGAATCCGCTGTAGCAAGGGCTCAAGCGGGTCATGATCCTCAGGGAAGGATGCGATGAAAGCTTTTCGACTCGATTCCTCTGTATGCTTCAAGTAAGAAAAGAGAGATTAGATCTGAGATAAAAAGATGATATTAAAGACGTGATTTTGCTGATCTTCTACCACAACCCTATTGCAAGTTAAGGAGCTAGATCTTCATCTTAAGATGTAGGTGATTCACCTTAGGTCATTACAAATAATTCAAGCAGGAAAAATCAATACTAGACTCTAGCTAAGTTACATTATTTAAAAGCCAAACTATGGTTCATCCTAACATCTAGGTACAGCCTAATAAAAGACGAATCTCAAATTTATGCTATCCTAGTTCTTAAGTTTGAAGTCATGAGAAGTCTTTTTAATATGCAACCTATATTAGGAATTCTAGGTATTTGTTTAATCTTCTAGAAAAGTTGTTTTTAAACCTAGGGTTTCTATAGATGTTCATTAATCAGATCTAGGCTTAACTGCTCTAGGGTTGCTTCAAGAATCTCAGCAAACCACTAGAGAGAATTAGTTCTTCATTATTTTTTTTCTTTTCAAATTATTTATATTATTTTTTTTTATTTAATGAGAAAGAGTGCAAGGAAATAAAGAAAAAGAAAACCAGAAGAGATCACAGATTAAAACAACAATCAGAGAGATCGCAAAATAAAATAAAATTGCAGAAATTAAATGAGAACAAAAGAGTGACCTTTACTTCAGATGAATCTCCAGTTACAAAATCTTCTCCTTCTCCACAACGTACATGAATGGAAAATACAATTGTGCAGAAATTTAGAAAAAATAGCTAATAGAAAACCCTAATACGTCTCTGGATGCCATTTCTGCTGCGCCTGCACGGATATTTATAGTGCAGAAGAAGATAGAGTCCCGGATGAAGTTGTAGACGAAATCTGGTAGTCAGACTTATCCAGAATGCCGCGGAATTGTGGCTTTTGCCGCGTTTCTGCGGCAGTTCAGTGGAGTTAGGCCACGCGCTTTGGCGCGTGGCTTCTCCTAGTCCGTCCGTCTGGGCGCATGCTCCTGGAATATGCATCCTGGCCTTTTAATCTGGATTTTCGAGATAACTTAGTAATCAAGTTACCCTTAATCCAGATTTCTTCAAATCTTCTTTCCACGAATTTCCTTCTTATCTTGGGTTTTTATCCTCATCCTGCAAGTGTTTAGGGTTGGATAGAAGTCTATCCTTCCCTTATCTCTGATATTTGCAACTTTTAGCCCTTGTATTTGCATTTTAACTTCTTATAATTGCGCTTTTTCACCTGGGCTTCAAACATGGGCTTGGATCTGGGCTTTTGGGCTCTTTAAGCTTTATTTCTTATTAAAATAATAATTCGAGGCCTGCACACATTAAATAACGAAATATTAATAAATGTGCATTATAATATGAATAAATGTGCAAATGTGATGGTATATATGATGACAATTATGCATTTTTCACTACCTATCACACCCCCACACTTATCTTTTTGCTCGTCCTCGAGTAAAAATCAAAAAGAAAGAGAAATATCTAACCTAGCTAACTCACTTTCGTAGGAATCACGGTTGCACTTAGCATGTGCAACAAGCCGTTAAACCCCTAGGTTACCCTAGAGGACGAGTGTTGTCTCGTGAGGGTTTTCAGCGGATTACACCCACAAAATCCATAAAAAGGAAAATATTTGAATTATTATTGAAGAGACTAAGTAGTCTATAAGTTTTAGGATCCTCATTTTTATTCATTCTTCAAACCTAGTCTTTATAAAGTCAATTGTTATTCATTTTAGGTAAGGATTAAAATTGAATTTCTAATATAGTCTTTTTCGTTACCAAAAGTCATATGCACCCTTGTGAATCTAGGAATTCCTTAACTTGGACTCTCATGCCTCTTTAGTATTTTTATAAGATCATCTAATTTTCTTTCATGTAAGTATCAAGGCTTCTTGAGGCCCTCATACCTAACTAATTGACTATTAGATGTGTTAATAAAATTTTTTTGGCATGTATAACTCATCTAATTTTCTTTCGTATAAGTATCAAGGCTTCTTGAGGCCCTCATACCTAACTAATTGACTAATAGATGTGTTAATACATATATAATATTTCTCAGTTTTCTTAGGCTTTCTAATCCACCCATGTAGCGAACTTAAAGTCAGTGGCTCCCAAACCGGTCGGTTTTAGGGCACCAGGTGAGAAAACACCCCACGGACTCAAATTCGAATGAACTAGGCCACAAAACTAAGGACTTTATTTTTATTTAGAACTCACCTTTAGGCATGAATACTTATGCTTCTTGAGGCACATGTATCTAGCTCAATTGGTGATATTTTTTTTTTTTTTTATATATGAGGCACAAGGTCTTTATCTTAGAATCCTAGATATGTACTAGGAATGCACATTTCATTAAGGTAAAAATTAAGACTAACTAATTATTCAATTTCTCCTCCTATACCTAAAATTTAAACAATTTATTTATTTTGACCAAGTTTTTAGAAATCCTAATCATGATTTTCTTAATCCTTAAAACTAACTTAGATTTCTTTCAAAAAATAAGTCAAAGTATTATCCTTTTTTTTTTTACCCTTCCCCCACACTTGTTTCATGCATTGTCCCTAATGTATGAATGAAATGTATGGATGCATGAACTGGCAGAAAGATATAATCACCGATACAGTGGGTCAAAAAGACCCATCGCCGCATTAGCTTCCGGCACAGACTCCAAAAGATTTTAAGACGTTGACCATTTACCTTGAATGCATTGCCATTTTTGGGGTCGTAGATCTCTATGGCTCCGTGTGGAAACATAGTTTTAACAATGAATGGCCCTGTCCATCTTGACTTCAACTTGCCGGGAAAGAGATGAAGTCTAGAGTTATAGAGTAAAACTT
Source organism: Agave tequilana (assembly GCA_038442645.1). Classification (NCBI taxonomy): domain Eukaryota; kingdom Viridiplantae; phylum Streptophyta; class Magnoliopsida; order Asparagales; family Asparagaceae; genus Agave; species Agave tequilana. Next base: position 102,684 of record JAVJIF010004190.1, read on the forward strand.
TTTGTCCTTGGACAAAAGTTTTTCTCGTGATGAATTTATCGTGAAAAACCTTAACTCTATCCTTCGCAATCTTTGCATTCTCGTATGCATCATTCCTCAACTCCTCTAGTTCAGAAATTTATAATTTTCGAAACTCACCGGCCTTATCTAAATCGAAATTTAGCTGCTTAATTGCCCAAAGGGCCCGGTGCTCTAGCTCGACAGGAAGGTGGCAAGCCTTTCCAAAGACCAGTCTGTAGGGAGACATTCCTAGAATCGTCTTAAAGGCAGTCCTATATGCCCATAGGGCATCCACCAGTTTGGTGGACCAGTCCTTCCTATTCTGATTCACAGTCTTCTCCAAAATGAGCTTGACTTGCCTATTAGAAACTTCTACCTGACCGCTAGTTTGAGGATGGTAGGGCGTAGACAACTTGTGAGTAATGGCATATTTTCGCATAAGAGCTTCAAAAGTTCTATTGCAAAAATGTGTGCCATTGTCGCTAATGATGGCTCAAGGGATTCCAAAGCGTGAGATGATATTATCTTTCAAGAATTTGACAACAACTTTGTTGTCATTTGTCTTGCAAGGGACAGCTTCTACCCACTTTGACACGTAGTCTACGGCCAACAAGATGTACTGGTGCCCAAACGAATTAGGGAAGGGTCCCATAAAATCAATGCCCCATACGTCGAAAAGTTCTACTTCTAGAATGGGATTTAGGGGCATCATATTTCGTTTGGAAATTCTTCCTATCATTTGACATCTTGTGCAAGTTTTGCAATACTCAAATGCGTCTCTAAACACAGTTGGCCAATAAAAGCCACTTTGCAGAATTTTCTCGGCAGTTTTGCGGGGACCAAAATGTCCACCGCAAGCGAACTCATGACAAAAAGCTAGCACACTTCTAGTTTCCTCGTCGGGGACACATCTCCTAATGATTTGGTCGCTACAATATTTGAAAAGATAAGGATCTTCCCACATGTAATACCGAACTTGAGACAAGAATTGGTATCTATCCTGTTTAGACCAACTAGGTGGTGTTTGGTTTGTGACTAAGTAATTTACTATGTCAGCAAACCATGGCTCCTTAGAGATGGCTAGAAGTTGCTCATCGGGAAAATTGTCATTGATGGGCAGCTCGTCAGAAGGTGCGTTTGGCACACGAGAGAGATGGTCAGCTACGACATTTTCGACACCTTTTTTATCTCGAATTTCGAGATCGAATTCTTGAAGGAGAAGGATCCAACGAATGAGTCGGGCCTTCGCATCTTTTTTAAGCATAAGGTATCGAAGAGCAGAATGGTCAGTGAAAATCGTGGTCTTGGTCCCAAGTAGGTATGGTCGAAATTTCTCCAAAGCGAACACTACTGCCAAGAATTCCTTCTCGGTTGTAGTATAGTTCATTTGGGCGTCATTGAGCGTCCTACTCGAATAATAGATCACGTGCTGCTTGCTATCCTTACGCTATCCTAAGACAGCACCTATCGCAAAATCTAAGGCATCGCACATGATCTCAAAAGGCTTGGACCAGTCCGGAGGTGAGATGATAGGAGCAGAAATAAGCTCCATTTTCAATTTCTCCCATGCACTATGGCACCTATCATCAAAGATGAAGGACACGTCTTTAGCTAGAAGGTTTGTAAGGGGTCTAGCAATTTTGCTAAAGTCCTTAATGAACCTACGATAAAATCCGGCGTGTCCTAAGAAAGACCGAATGTCCTTCACGCATCGCGGAAGTGGAAGTTTCGCTATGATCTCCACCTTGGCCTTGTCTACCTTAATCCCTTCCCTAGATATCTCATGACCTAGGACAATCCCATGTTGCACCATGAAGTGACACTTTTCCCAATTGAGGGTCAAGTTCTTTTCGGTGCACCTACTCAGCACTAGCTCCAAGTGATGGAGACACTGGTCAAATGAATTTCCATAGACGGAGAAGTCGTCCATGAAAATTTCTAGGAAACGCTCGACCATATCAGAAAACAAGCTTAACATACAACGTTGGAATGTGGCGGGGGCATTGCATAGGCCGAAAGGCATTCGACGGTAGGCAAATGTCCCAAATGGACACGTGAACGTTGTCTTCTCTTGATCCTCCGGGGCTATAGGAATTTGGTTATACCCTGAATAACCGTCCAAAAAGCAGTAATACTCTTGACCTGCTAATCTTTCCAACATTTGGTCAATGAAAGGGAGGGGAAAATGATCTTTCCTAGTGGCTGCGTTCAACTTGCGGTAGTCTATGCATACTCTTACCTTGGTAGGCAATCGTGTTTGCACTAACTCATGCTTGTCGTTCTCTACCACAGTAAAGCTAGATTTCTTAGGGACCACATGCATTGGGCTAACCCATTCGCTATCGGAAATGGGATAAATGATCCCATTATCTAACAGTTTCACTATTTCGGCGTGTACAGCCTCCTGCATGAGTGGGTTTAGCCTACGCTGTGGATCCCTCTTCGGTCTAACCCCTTCCTCTAGATGGATACGATGCTGGACTATCGTAGGGCTCAGTCCCTTGATATCTGCCATAGTCCAACCAATGGCTTCCCTATGTCTCCTAAGGGTTGCCAGTAGGTCTTCCTCTTGCCTATTGGTCAAATTAGATGCAACTATGACCGGTAACGTCTCTTGTTCACCTAGGTAGGCGTACTTAAGATGTTTGGGCAAGGCTTTTAACTCCAAAGAAGGAGGTGGCTCAATGGGTGGAGGTGTTAAGCTAGAATCTCCCATCTCTATAGAACTCAGATTTGATTCCCATTCGATCTCATCAAGACTGATATCACTTGTTTCTAACTCTTCCTCTTCCTCTGACTCAAATATGATCTCATCATTATGCTCACTCGTCATGTTCTCAATGGAGTTAACCTCAAAGGGTTGGTCGGTCACATCGTAGGGATGCTTACCTAGGTTGAAAACATTGACTTCCTTGGTCATATCCCCAAAAGTTAATCTCATGGATCCGTTTCTACAATTTATCATTGCATTAGCGGTTGTTAGGAACGGTCTTCCTAAGATAACGGGAGTTTGGGACCTAGGATTAGACACAGGTTGTGTCTCTAAGACAATGAAATCTACTGGGTAAATGAATTCTCCTACCCGTATGAGAACGTCATTGATTTCTCCCTTAGGAACTTTGATAGAGCGGTCAGCCAACTGAATAGTAACTTGGGTCGGGTTGAGTTCACCTAATCCAAGTTGTTGATACACGGAGAAAGGGAGCAAATTGATGCTGGCTCCTAAGTCGAGGAGTGCTCGATTGATTTCGGCTCGACCTATGGTGCAAGAGATGGTGGGGCAACCTGGGTCCTTATACTTGATAGGGATCTGATTGGACAATAGCTCACTAATGTTAGTGGCTAGAAAAACCTTCTTAGACATATTAGTCTTTCTTTTCTTGGTGCACATGTCCTTAAGGAATTTGGCATAACTAGCGACATGTTGGATTGCATCAAGAAGTGGAATGTTGAGCCTAACTTGATTGAACACCTCTAATAATTTCTCCATATGTGCATTGTTGTTGCTTCTAAGCCTATTTGGAAATGGAGCTATAGGCTGGTGCATCTGACCTGCTGACTTTTCAGCTTCAGTTTCATTGGGGCTGGATGGAACAGGAGTGGAGCTAGATGGAATGAAAGTGGAGCTAGATGGAATAGATGGCTGAGATAGATCCGATGGCATGGATACTTGATTATCAACTTGTTTTCCCGATCTGAGTGTATGAACCATATGACACTGATTTGGGTCTTGAGCCTCATTGGCTGGCCTAGGATTCCTAGGATTTGGCAATGGTTGACTCGGTAGGGTACCCCTCTGTCTTTCTTGCTGATTTAATTGGACCTCTATCCTGGTCAAGACTTGAGCTAGTGTGTCATGGCTTCTAACAAGAGTGTCCACCTTTCTTTCCATGTTTGAAAGCCTTGTTTCCATTTGTGAATATTGGAAAGATGGTGGAGGATTTTGACTAGGAAAACTTTGCTGATAGGGCGGATTTTGGAAATTGTTGGAGAATTTGGGCCTAATTTGATCATTGTTGCTTGGGCCCCATGAAAAATTGGGATGATTTCTCCAACCAGGATTGTAGGTGGGTGAATAAGGATTGTTGGCGGGCCTTGTGAAAGCTGCACTCATATGTTCGGGCAAGCTTTGATGCGCGAAAAAGACAGGACATTCCTCGAACACATGGTTCATATCTTGACAATAAGTACAGCCCGCCGAAGATGTTGGGCTGACTTGGTTCACAGAGACTGGCTCTTTAGTTTCAAGGGCCTCTAGTCTTCGCATAACAGCAGCTAACTTAGCATCGGTTGCTATGTTGGCCTCAATGGAATGGATACCTCCTTTAGAAGAAGTAGGGTCATTAGTCCTAAATTTTTCCGGAGTAGGTTCCCATTGGATGGTACTTTCAGCTAATTCCTCATACAATTCCCATCCTTCATTTTCGTTCTTTTCATAAATCCTCCTTGGCACATGGATTCTAACAACGTCTTAGTTTGATGTTCTAATCCATCATATAGAACTTGGCAAAGTCGCCATTTCTCTATCCCATGGTGAGGGCATTGGGCAAGAAGGTCCTTAAAACGTTCGAAATATTTCCAAAAAGGCTCATTTGCTGTTTGCTTAAACTGTAGGATATTCTTTCTAATTAGTGCAGTCTTGTGAACGGGATAAAATTTCTTTAAGAAGGCCTTAACGAAATTATCCCAAGAAGATATAGAACCGACCTCTAGACTGTAGAGCCATTTCTTTGCTAAATCCTTCAAAGCAAAGGGGACAAACCTAAGTTTGATGTCATCTTTTCCTAACTTAGGAATATTCATCATGAGACATACTTCCTCAAATTCCCTTATGAAGAAGTATGCATCCTCGGAGTCAAGTCCATGAAATTTCGGAAGGGTGTTGATGTATTGTGGCTTAAGCTCAAATGGGTCAACACCTTCATCGTTAAGCTTGATGCAAGAAGGAAGAGAAGTCCTGATAGGATAGATCCTATCTTGGAGTGATGGCGGTTGTGCCATGTGTGAGTCGGGATTGAGCTCGGGTGGTGAACTAGTTCTAGTTAGCCTGGATGTAAGTGGGTCTCTCGACCAAGCGGGCATGCACAATCAGCAAACAAGTTCACCCAATCAATCAATAAAAAAGAAAAACAATCAAAAATCCTAATCTAGGGTAAGCCTTGACCTAGACGACTCCTAACTTTAGACTGTCCTTAGAAGGTCTACTGTCGACGTTAACCACAAGCTAATCGGCCAGGTAGGTGGCAAGACCGGTGGGAGGTTTTCCGTCAGAGACGTTCCTTAATTAATAACCACCGTTCTTCGGGCTTTCGGCCCTCAATCCCCTGCCTAGACACCGATTTGACAAGAGTTAATTTCGAACAATTTTTCTCCTTCGGTCAATCTCCTATTGAGTCCGAGTTAACCTAGGGCCAACGTCTAGTCAAATTTTACTTAAGGTTAGGGTTGTGAGTGTGACGGATATGATTTGTGGGCCAAGGAAGGGTGATGAAATTCCCACCTTATCTTGCTTATGGGTTATGCCCTTAAGATGAATTAGTGTACGTGTAAAGCTGTAGAAAAGTAATCACTCAAGAAAGCAGTAAACAACCAAGAGTGTTTCCTAATCTATATGCTATGCAAACGTACCTTGTCGCCAGCACTCTTCAACAGAATTAAAAATAATTAAAATAGACACGTGCCCTAAATGCAAGAGTCTAAAAATTTTTTTTTATTTTCAATAAATGGGTTAATGTTATTAATTAGCAGTTGCAGAGTGATAACAGAGAAATTTAATCACAGCAGTAAGCAAATTTTACAATGCAGAGCAACCTGCAGAAAAGCAGGTTAGTAGTTCACTACTACTGCCGCAGATCTGCGGCTTTTACCGCGTTTCTGCGGCGAATTAGTAGGTCCAGGTGCTCTGCCTTCGAGGGCAGAGGCACTGGATTGCTGTATGTCCTTGCTGCTGCTCTGTTTTTGTTTCCTGTTCTCTGTACCTGCAACAGAAAGAATAAAGAATGATTAGAACGAGAAAATCGTGCCGTTCCTTCCCCGGCAACGGCGCCAAAATTTGATTGAGATTTTTGAAGAATAAAAAGAAGTTCAGATTTCTTAGTCTCAATGCGAATCCGCTGTAGCAAGGGCTCAAGCGGGTCGTGATCCTCAGGGAAGGATGCGATGAAAGCTTTTCGACTCGATTCCTCTGTATGCTTCAAGTAAGAAAAGAGAGATTAGATCTGAGATAAAAAGATGATATTAAAGACGTGATTTTGCTGATCTTCTACCACAACCCTATTGCAAGTTAAGGAGCTAGATCTTCATCTTAAGATGTAGGTGATTCACCTTAGGTCATTACAAATAATTCAAGCAGGAAAAATCAATACTAGACTCTAGCTAAGTTACATTATTTAAAAGCCAAACTATGGTTCATCCTAACATCTAGGTACAGCCTAATAAAAGACGAATCTCAAATTTATGCTGTCCTAGTTCTTAAGTTTGAAGTCATGAGAAGTCTTTTTAATATGCAACCTATATTAGGAATTCTAGGTATTTGTTTAATCTTCTAGAAAAGTTGTTTTTAAACCTAGGGTTTCTATAGATGTTCATTAATCAGATCTAGGCTTAACTGCTCTAGGGTTGCTTCAAGAATCTCAGCAAACCACTAGAGAGAATTAGTTCTTCATTATTTTTTTTCTTTTCAAATTATTTATATTATTTTTTTATTTAATGAGAAAGAGTGCAAGGAAATAAAGAAAAAGAAAACCAGAAGAGATCACAGATTAAAACAACAATCAGAGAGATCGCAAAATAAAATAAAATTGCAGAAATTAAATGAGAACAAAAGAGTGACCTTTACTTCAGATGAATCTCCAGTTACAAAATCTTCTCCTTCTCCACAACGTACATGAATGGAAAATACAATTGTGCAGAAATTTAGAAAAAATAGCTAAAAGAAAACCCTAATACGTCTCGGATGCCCTTTCTGCTGCGCCTGCACGGATATTTATAGTGCAGAAGAAGATAGAGTCCCGGATGAAGTTGTAGACGAAATCTGGTAGTCAGACTTATCCAGAATGCCGCGGAATTGTGGCTTTTGCCGCGTTTCTGCGGCAGTTCAGTGGAGTTAGGCCACGCGCTTTGGCGCGTGGCTTCTCCTGGTCCGTCCGTCTGGGCGCATGCTCCTGGAATATGCATCCTGGCCTTTTAATCTGGATTTTCGAGATAACTTAGTAATCAAGTTACCCTTAATCCAGATTTCTTCAAATCTTCTTTCCACGAATTTCCTTCTTATCTTGGGTTTTTATCCTCATCCTGCAAGTGTTTAGGGTTGGATAGAAGTCTATCCTTCCCTTATCTCTGATATTTGCAACTTTTAGCCCTTGTATTTGCATTTTAACTTCTTGTAATTGCGCTTTTTCACCTGGGCTTCAAACATGGGCTTGGATCTGGGCTTTTGGGCTCTTTAAGCTTTATTTCTTATTAAAATAATAATTCGAGGCCTGCACACATTAAATAACGAAATATTAATAAATGTGCATTATAATATGAATAAATGTGCAAATGTGATGGTATATATGATGACAATTATGCATTTTTCACTACCTATCAGCATGCTTCAAGGAGTGAGTGCAACCTCTTACTGAGAGAGAGGGACTTCTTTGTACTCCTTTATTGTAACACTCAATCTTATTATATAAGAGAGCGTCTTGTATCACTTTCATATGTCTGGACATAAATAAAAGTGACATTTTTTTTGTCTCCTTCTATTGTCTTGAATTCCCTTTTTGCATTGAAATTCGGACGAATAGGAGTAAAGGATCTTTGGCTTGGTAAAAATATGATAATAATCTTAACGAGTCAAAGTTTGTAGAAAAATTCTGTTTCAGGAAATTCAACAGTGCTATCAGAGGTGTGATATTAACTTGACAGAAGTTTTATGGAACTGCCAATCTATAAAGAAGAGTGACAGGTGGAATTTGTACCCCCAGGGAGGATGAGTTTTCATCAGAGGTTTAGGATTAACTTGATTAAGACCAGCTGGGGTTTAATGAAAACACTGTTAATGGTGTAATGTTAACCTAACAATGTTTTTAGGTGGACTTGTTATTCTGTTGACAAGAAAAACAAGTGAGACTAGATTCGTGAGGGATCTAGAAAAATCTTTACCATTAGAGGTGTGATATTAACTTAACGGGTTGAATTAAGTCTTGTCAGAACTGTAATGTTAACTTGACAAGGGTGTGAGTCAGAGGTGTGATATTAACTTAACTCAAAAATATTTCAGCTTTATTTGGGAAAACTGAAAATGTCACTGTCATAGGTGTGATGTTTAACTTGGCAGCGGGATAATGCTAGAGGTGTAATTTTGAACTTGGCATTGGTCATCTCGACTTTGACAAGGAAGTCCGAGGGAAAGTCATGGTCATAAGTGTATTGTTGAACTTAGCAATGACCTAGGCGCTAGAGGTGTAATGTTAAACTTAGCATCGTTCTTGGTTCAGCTTCGATACGGAAGTCTGAGGGAGAATGACTATCAGAGATTTAATATTGAACTTAGCAGCAACCTGATTACTGTTAGAAGTGTAATGTTAACTTAACAGTAATTTGTCAGAGGTGTGGTGTTAACTTGACAGAAGTTGACTCTTGATGGGAGCAATTTGAGGACCTGCCATTCTACTGATGAGAATGACAAGTGGAATTTTAAAAGTGTCAGAGGTGTAGTGTTAACCTGACAAATTTGAAGGCTTTCCACTCCATATAGGGTTTACAAGTAAGGTTTGTACTCGATAGGGAGTATTGAAAATTTTCATCACCAGAGGTATAGTGTTAACATAGCAATGATTGTATTTTGTAGACCTACCATTCTGTGTATGAGAATTGGTAAGGGATTTTGGAGGAAAGAGTGGAACTAGCCCACTTAGGATTTTTAGCAAACCCTCAGCTATCAACGGATTTGAGGTGCCTTTACCAACTACCGTTTGAGTTGGGCTAGCCATGCTATTCCCCTCAGCATAGTGAGTTGTCAAAGACTTATGTTGAGCTTAGAAGCTAACATTTTCCTCTGTCCTTAGCCGTCAGAGGCGTCAGACGTTACTGAAGAGAGCGATATTAAAACCCAAGTTTCGCCTTTCGTTTTTTATCAATATTTACATCATGCATCATGATACAGTCAGTGCCCGATTAGCTTGTCACCGATCTACCGTGATGTAACCTAATAAAGGAAAGAAACTTTTCTTAGATCTGGAGCTTTGATCAGAGGTGTAATTTTAACTTGATCAGAGGAAAAGTATTATTAAGGATAGTACTTCTTCAGGAAACTGCCATTGATCGGCATCATGAGTGTATCGCCATTTGAAGTTATGAGGCTATATGCTCCATTTGAGTAGACTGACTCTACTACAAATGGTCCTTCCCATTTAGGTTGGAATTTTCCTTTTGTCTTATGTGTCATCACCATAGGTCTTCTGACGGCTAAGACAAGGTCACCTTTCTTGAAAGTTCGCACCTTAACTTTCTTGTTGAAGGCTCTGGTAATTCGGGCTTGGTAGAGCTCGATTTGTTGTTGGACCTGCAGACGTTTATCATCTAAGGCCTCTAATTCTTGAAGTCGCTGTCGATGCTTCTCCTCACTTGTCATCTCCGTTGTCAAGGAAACACGTAGAGATGGGATTTGGATTTCTAGTGGAAGCACAGCTTCACACTCATATACCAAAGAAAATGGCGTGGCTTTAGTTGGGGTTCGAACAGTTGTTCGATAGGCCCATAAGCATTCACCTAGCTTGTCGTCCCAGTCACGCTAACTTTTCGAGACAAATTTCTTGAGAAGCTTGCCAATGGTCTTGTTGAAGGCTTCTGCGAGACCATTAGCGGCAGGGTAATAGGCGGTCGAGGACATACTCTGGATTCTGTACTTAGTGCAGAACCTCCGGAAAGCTTGACTGATGAACTGGGATCCATTATCATGGACGATTCGCCGAGGTACACCAAAACGGTAAATGACATGATGTTTAACGAACTTGATCACATCAGATGACTTTACCTCCTTCAGAGGAATGGCCTCAGCCCATTTGGAGAAGTAATCAGTTATGGCTAAAATAAATCGATGTCCTTTTGATGATGGTGGGCTGATAGGGCCAACTACATCCATCCCCCACATCTCAAATGTCCATGTAGAAGTCGTAGAGTGAAGGTACCCTGGTGCTTGATGGATGAAATCACCATGCACTTGGCAGTCGTGACATCTTTTGGCATAGGTGATGGCGTCAGCGATCATCTTAGGCCAATAATACCCCAACCTTTGGAGTCGATTCGCAAGTTTTGGGCCAGGTTGATGGGCTCCACACATACCGTCATGGGCTTCTTTCAATACCTCATGTGCCTCTTTTTCCGATAGGCAGCGAAGCAAGATCCCGTCATGCGATCGACGATACAACGTTCGTGTGATCGCATTATAGTAGAATTTGGGGGCTTTCCTTCTAATGGTAGCCGCTTCTTTGGTGTCCTCAGGTAGGATGTCATACAAGACATAATCAATGTAAGGAAATCACCAGTCTCTAGGCTCTGGACCGGTTGACGACTCAAGAGCTTCTTTGTCTTGACAATCTCCCGTTGGCTCTTGGTAGTCCTCAAGAACAATTCTAGGGCAATACAAGTTGTGGCTGTGGATAAATATTTTCTCTACTACTCTAGCTGGAAGGGCTAAGGAGGCAGCGAGAGACGCCAGTGCATCTGCATCGAATTTTGCTTGTGTGGTACATGGTCAATGTAAAAGTTCGTGAACCTCTCGGCCATGTGGACAGTTGCGTTGTAATAGGGTACTAGATCTTCATGTCTGACTTCGTACTCCCCGCGAACTTGGCTGACGATAAGTTTAGAGTCACCATATGCCTCGAGATTTTTAACGCCAATCTCATCGACGAGTTGCATCCCAATCAAAAGGGCATTGTACTCCGCTACATTGTTGGAACAAGACTCGGTTAACGAGACAGCTCGAGGAATCACATAGTTCTGTGGGGAGACGAGTACTACCCCTACTTCTGCCACTATATGTCCTTTTGGGCCTGTTCTCGATGCACCATCAAAGAAAAGTTGCCACACTTGTCTTTTAAAAGATATCTGGGTGAGGCAGACTTCAGCGACCTCGTCTGGGAGATCCTCGTAAAGTTTGGCTGCCCTCGGATCAGGATGCTCATCCAGGAAATCCGCCACCGCTTGTCCTTTAACGGCCTTTTGTGGTAAAAAGTGCATTTCATATTGGGATAGCAATATGGCCTATTTTGCCAGTCGGCCGTTTTAACGATGAAGGCTTTGTAATGAGTAACCTCAAGGGGTTGACTTTTGATATGACGTTTATAGTTTGGCGTACCAAATAGTGTCGCATTTTCTGAACAGCGAACACCAATGCCAAACATTCCTTCTCGATCGGGTTGTATCGATGTTCGGCACCGATCATTGTTCTACTCAAATAGTAGATCGCTTGCTCTCGTCCTTGATCATCGTTCTGAGCTAGTAAAGCTCCTAAAGAATTATCCATCGCTCGGACGTATATCAGGAAAGGTTTCCCAGATACCGGAGCCGTAAGGATCGGCGGTTGCATGAGGTATTGTTTAATTTCCTCAAATGCTTGCTGGCAAGCGTTGTCCCAAATGAACGAAATACCCTTCTTCATTAATTTGGTAAAGGCTTGGCATCTTCCGGAGAGATTTGAGATAAACCTTCGGATGTACGCCAATCGTCCTTGCAATCCCCTGAGCTCCTTGAGGTTTCTCGGAGGTTGCATCTCCTAGATAGCGCGAACCTTTTCCGGGTCTAAATGAATTCCTGTGGAAGTCACTACAAGCCCTAGGAACTTGCCGCTGGCCACCCCCAGAAAGGATTTGGTAGGGTTCATCTTCAACTGATGGGTCCGCATGATATCAAAGATAGCCTTTAAATCAGCTATGTGATTACCTTTGACGCGGCTTTTTACTGCAATGTCGTCCACATAGCATTCCATCGTTTTGCGCATGTGTTCGTAGAAAATGGCATTCATAGCCCTTTGATATGTCGCCCTGCGTTCTTTAGTCCGAAGGGCATGACGGTATAGCAGTATACCCCTAGTGGTGTTCTGAAAGAGGTATGTTTTTCATCATCAGGATACATTTTGATTTGATTATACCCTGAAAATCCATCCATGAAGGACATTCGCTCGAATCCACATGTATTGTCAATCATGACATCTGTGGTTAGCAGTGGGAATTCGTCCTTAGGACAGGCCTCGTTTAGATCACGAAAATCAATGCAGATCCGGATCTTTCTGTTCTTTTTAGCAACGGGGACGATGTTGGCTACCCAATCAGGATGTTGTTCCTCCCTAATGAAGCCAGAGTCTATAAGTTTGCTGACTTCTGATTGAATTGCCTCCATTACTTCTGGACGGAATCATCGCTGCTGTTGTTTGACTGGCTTTACGTCCGTATTAATGTTGAGGCGATGCATGGCCACTCGAGGATCATGTCCTCGTAATTCCATGCGAAGACATATATATATTCTTGCACAATAAATATTAGATCCTTTTTCTCAGAAGGTGACAGACTTTCGCTTATAAAGATGGGCTTAGGATTAGCCTCATCTCCTAGATTAATCTGAACAACCTTATCTTCTGTGGGTGGCTCCGCTGTTCGAAGCGAGTATCCCAAAGAGCATTTAAGTGTTTGATCCAAGGATCTGTATCAGATTGGGTCATTTCTTCATCCCTGTCTTCCAGGTGGCTTGTTGAAACCATATTCACTGAAAGCTCTCTGAAGATGTTGCCGATACTAACATCTGACTCCCACGATGACGTGCCCGATGAGCAATCATGGCCTAATGACTCTTCAGAGTCAGAGGCTGATAGGATCAGGGTTGACACATAGCCCAACCCTCTGCGAGTCTGATGATAATAATCAGGGGTTTTCCCTTTTGGCTCAAAAGATCGGAGTAGTGTTCTCCTTCCTTTGCTGAAATTCAGCCCTGGACCGTTTGTCAGATCATACCCCATGCTTTCCATCATTCTGAGTGCATTTGGCTCATAATGACCGAATTGAGGGGATTCCTTCTCGCTTTCTGATTCTTCACGTGACATTGGTTTGGATTTAATTCGTCCGAAAAGAATTGGTTTTTGGCCTTTCTGTCTTGCTGGAACCATGAATATTGATTCTTGCGCATCGTCGGCATCTTGGTGCGTTTCGAAGGATGACTTCACTGGTACATGCAATGATGTCAAAGCATCAATTGCCGACCAGAACTCATCATCCACTTCAGTACTAGTGTCTGACGGCACTGAATCAGAAGCGAACACAGAGAAATAAGCCAAATCTAATTCTTCATTAATATACCATCCGCCTACATCATCGGCGGAGTTATCAACATCGAGCTTATTAATGCTCGTTACAAGTAGATCTAGTTCTCACATGCACTCTTCTTTTTTCGGCTCGGTGTCGACTTCATTATCAGAGTCTAGCTCCTCTGGTTGCGGGATTTCATCTGTTTCCACAGGGTCCTGATACAGGAGAGAATCTGTGAAATAATTCTCGACCCCCTTGAACGGATGCCTTTCGGCAATCAACGTTCGTACCTTTCCACTCCCGTCGATGTATTTCATGACTTAGTGGAGAGTGGAGGGAACGATAGAATTACGATGAATCCATGGTCATCCCAGCAGCAAATTGTAGGAAGTGTCGGCATCGATTACGTAGCACGTCACTTCCGACTTTAAGTCCCCGATCTGGCATTTGAGCTTAATCTTCCCCATTGGACGGGTACCATTGGCATTAAACCCATAAATAGTAGTCTGGGTAGCGCTCAACCGGTGAGTAGGAATCCCTAAATATTGCATGACCCAGCGAGGCATAATGCTCAATGCGGACCCGGGATCTACCTGAATGCGGTTTACCTCAGATGATCCAATATACCCTGTGAAGTATAGGGGTCGATCATGTTTCCCCTTAACCTGCATATCATCTGTCGTGAAGGTGATGCAGGGAGCATTTTGGGAGGCGTGGAGGCAATCCTCTACATCTTCCTCCTGTGGTCCAATCGGCACTTGGGTCATGAAAACCTCAGCATTAGCTAGGGCCTCTTGTAAAGCTTCTCTGGTTGACTTCGACAGCCTGAGGAGCTTATAAAGAGTAATTCAGGCCGGGATATTGGCCAGTTGAGTCAGGACGTCAAAGCGGTAAGGTGCTGTGGATCATTCCGCGATGTCTTTTGAGAAAACTTTAGAAAATTGAAGCTCTTTCTGTCTCTCCATGGGTTGTTTTGTGGAGGGCTTGGCTGACTCTGTAGTGGGTTTTGGAGGAGTTGGCCATTTCGTCATACTTTTTCAGATATGACTGACCCGAACGGGTTTTCGCCATAAGTTGGTTGGGTTCTGTGGCCAAAGCTATCGTTTCCTCTTCTGAATCAGTCAGCGATGAAACATCAGTTTCTGCTTCCCGAGAAGAAGCACATACCACATTACAGGATGAAGCTTTAGCTTTGCCTTTGGACTTTCTGCTGATCACAGTGGTCCATTGCTGGCCGTCTATAAGGTCGGGATGAACCCACATAACTTCTCCCCGAGGTGTGGGAACAGGTACAAGGCCCTTCTCTTGCTGCTGGTGAGGGTCTATGTTGACCATTCTTAGCTCCCCTCTCGGGAAAGGGACTATTCCAGAGGGTGTTGGAGGTTGTCTTCCAAACTAGAGAAATGATGTCATATTGGCTGTCACTTTCTTCTACTCTGGACGGAGTTTTAGTACCTCTGCGTCAATCAGAGCCTGAAGGATGTCTTTGAAGACATAACAGCTCTTGGTGGGGTGTCCCAGCATCCTGTGATACAAGCAGTAGTTGGGACTATCGGTTTTATCGACTTCTTCAGGGCGTCTACCTTCAAGAAGTTTTAATTTGTTGCTCTTGTTAAGTAACTTGAAGAGCGAGTCAACATGCTCGTCCTTGAAGGAATACTGCTTGCTGGCGCGCGGTTGACTTGAAGAGCCACTTCCCTTGACTGGTTGAGGTTTGACGTGGGATTTGGTCTCTGTCGCCAAGTTATCCTTCCTTTTCGCTTGGAGGGATGTGTCTGGCCGCACGCCTTGTCGACCTCTCAGGTCTGAGTTTGTTTTCTTCTGCCCTAACTCGGGTGATAATTTCTTCAGTCAGTTCACCTTGTTGGATCAATTGTTTCCAGGTGCGGCTTTCAGTAACTCCTATTTGGGCGAGGAGCGAAGTTTGTAGATTGTGGCGGCATGTTTCCACTAGGGTGACCTGGGTCATACCGCTTGGACATCGGAGTGCTACATTCCAAAATCTTTCGACAAATGATTTGACGGACTCTCCGTTTCACTGCTTTGTGGCCAAAAGAGTAGGCATTGTGACCTCTGAGTCGTCTTCAAAGAAGCGCGTTAAGAAGAGCTTCTCCAAATCGCCCCAATTCTTAATGGAGCCTTCTGGGAGCTTCATGAATCATTCAAAGGCAAGCCCTTTTAGGGTGCCGATGAATAAACGTGCCAGGATGGCATCGTTATCTACCACATTCCCTGTTTGAGACTTAAAGTAGTAGATATGTTGGTACGGTTATCCTTTACCATCAAATGCTTGGAGGGTCGGAGCCTTGAACTTGGGAGGGTATGGATAAGGTCCCACTTGGTCGGATATGGCCGAACCACTCCTGCTTCTTGCAGGCCTTTCCGGTTGGTAAGGGCCTCAAGACGTTGCTCCAATTAATTCATTCTTCTAGAATGAACCTTTCCCTGGTCTCGGTCATCCTTTTCCTGCGATGAGGATTTAGACGAACCAGAAGTAGGCTGCTCTTTCTCCTCTATATGTACAGAAGATAAGCTTTTTTCCTCTTTTCGTTTGCCTTTAGACTTTTTAGAGGAGGCTTTATTGGTTGATTTCCTCTTATTTTCAAGCAACTGTGCCAGCATCTGCTTGAGGGAATCGATAGATTCTTGTTGAGCATGAATCATCTCGAATTGCTCCTTCTGGACCTGGGCTTACCACTCCAAGCGCCTAGCTGTTTCCTCAGGAGTGCTTGTCATATATATAAAGGTCTCCTTCTCTATAGAAGAGTTTGAAGCCTGTGACTCTGCAATAGCGGAATGCGAGTCATTTATCTCAACGCCCCAAGCCAGGGCATTGTAGTCAATCGGGGGGATTGCCCCAGTTCGGGTGCGAGTGTGTTGGTACACTCCTTCCGGTCTGTGTCAAACTCATCATCGGAGCTGACCGCAGGTTGCTTTCCCCTACTCCTGCTCGTCATGTTTGCAGTGAGCTCAGGGTATTCAGCGTCAGAGAAAATCCTCCTCCTGTGGAAACGATTTATTTTAGCTGATCGGGGAATGAGAGTCAGTTGTCTAACTAGAGACTGCTGGTTTGCACCTGAACTGCAACGGCACTCAGAGAGCATTATGATAAGCCGTTCGCAGCAACATGACGAAGTGATTCGATTAGCACTTCTCTTCCTTGTCAAATAATCCCTTAGATCCGTGGGAGGGGGATCGAGGAGATTAGCCTCGCAATGTTGAGGGTGGGAGGCATCCTTGCTTCGCGCAGCTGGGTCGCAAGGCTCAGAGACACGAGGCACTTGAACGCAGTTTTTGCGTCGTGGCTTCAAAACGCGAGCCTGGCGACTCTGCTGATAAGAGACGCAGCTCTCGTGTTGCTGATTATTGCGTCTGGACAGAGACGCTTGAGAAACGCAAGGCTGTTGGGCCCCATGCCAAGAGGTGCGTGCCTCTTGTCTTTGACAAGGTGCACGAGCTTCGCGTTGGCGTTTGGGGAGTGGTGCTTTAGAAGAGCCAGCCTGGTGAACCTCACGTTTGGGCTGCCAAATGCGGACTTCACGTGCCAGATATGGTACAGAAGTGACGCTGGTCTGAACTTCGCGTCCTATCTCTGTTGAACAATCAGTTGTTCCAACTTGTAGATGACGCGCACGCCTTCTCTATCACCGTTTAGCGTTTCGGTTACGTCACGGGGGTTGAAGGGATCCCCCGTCGATCTGGTGCTGAGAAAGAGGATGGACTGGCTGGACATCAGGAAGGTTGACCGTGCGGGTCTCCTGAGAGACATTGACGCGAGCGTTACGCATGATGCGATTAGCCACGGCATCCTTCACAGCAGTCGCGTCTAAAAGGATCTCAGAGCGGACTTCGAGGCAAATCCCCGTAGAGACCCTGCGGTAGGCCCGGGCCTTCGGGCTCTTGGAGCCGGAAGAGATGAACTATTCATACTTCGCTTGGTCAAATTCCACGACGAGTGATTCGACCGTTTTTTCCATGTAGAGGACGTCACCTTGTGCCACCACTTGCTCGTCAGTAGAGAAAGTAGTCCCCAGCGGAGTCGCCATCTCTTGTTGGACGGGAGAAGGTTCCTTGTAAAATCTCCTTGAATCAAATGAAAGATTACAATGGATTTACACTCCGATTACAGGAGAGGGAAGATGTTGATACTTGAATCTCCCTTTGTTTAATGCTGGGTTTTTCAGGTGGCGGTGGAAAGTGAATCTTGTTTTCCGTTGACCGGGTGAACGTCAAGAACTCTTGGGGATCTTCTCTTTGGATGGTCAATGGAGTGACACAGCTCTGGTTGACTAGGAATCTCAAAGAGATTAGAAGCGCAGATTAACTTGTACGCAGCAAGTTGTTTGAAGAGCTAGACTCTCTTTCTTTTTGGTGAAAGTCTCAGAATTTTTATAGCTCACGAGCCAAGTTCCTCTTCCAAAAGTCTTTAATCAACCGACTGACCGACCCCTGCACAATAGCAAGTGGGGCCATTTATAGAGGTATTAGAGGCGAACGTGCCCCCTAAAAACACTCCATAATGGGGGGTTAACTTCCTTATTATGTGGGCAGTGATTGACCCCATAACAAGGGTAGTTATAACTGAGACGCGGGTTTCGACCCTCGCGCCTTGGTGCCGCAGTGATGCTGAGACGCGGGTTTCGACCCTCGCGTCTTGGTGCTGCAGTGATGCTGAGACACGGGTTTCGACCCTCGCGCCTTAGTGCTGCAGTGATGCTGAGATGCGGGTTTTGACCCTCGCGCCTTAGTGCTGCTTCTGGAGTTTGGGGCTCTGCTTTTTGATGACTTGTCTTTTAGTGATTTTTTAGACAACCTACAGTCGCATGGATTCACTTGTGTACATGCTTTGGTTGTTTCTGTATTCCTGTTGCAATGGATTACTATTCCTGTTACATGGATATTCCTGTATTCCTATTACATGACTATATATTGTAATCCTGATATGATACTCTTGTTACTGTATATGAGAGCTGTTAATATGTAATGTGTGAAACTAAGTGCCTCGTGAATCAAAGCCACAGGAACCACCTCTAGAATCCCACGTCTCCCATTTTTCATTTCTCGTTATCTTGTTTTATGTTATCAACAAAGCTCATGTCTTGTTAACGTATTACATGTATCATGTACTGTTGTTGTTCTAGACATATTGTGTAGTTTTAATATGATAAATATAACATGGGATTGGGAGAGACTTGACGGTTGACTAGATCTTGTCGGGTGAATATCTGGATCCATTATTAGTTCCATTGCATGGGGATGTGATAGTATTGGCTACTGATTAATCTTGTTTCTCATTACTTATTTTGCCTTAGCGGGTCGGCCATGGTCTCAGCAGCCAGGGGATTGTTTAAGGTCGTGTCCCGAGTATGCACGGGGGAGCTTCTCGAACATTGAGTTTCCAATTAACATAATAAGACAGTATAAACAATAGTGACATCAGGAATGCTTGTTATTGGTCACTCTCTCGTTCGGATCATGGTACTTGTATGCCGTGTTTGGATGGGTCCGTCTGGAGTGCGGGCTTTGGTATGAGCTTCCAGTGATATGAGAACACTAAAGAGATTGATTAAAATATCAAGTGGTACTGATTGTTATTACTGTATAAATAACATGACCTACTCGATACATGTATATTATTATTTCATTTATACTTGTTACATTTTCTGATATCTTATCCACTATCATGTCACATGTACGCCTTATTATACTTCCTGATACTTGTTACACTTCATGTGGTGACACACTATTCATGTATATGTATACTCTGCATTCCATGTATTATGTTTTATGTATACCTTGTAGATACTGTTACTGTATAATCACAACACAGTAGTAAAGTTATTTTGCATACTTCATATCTACATATTCATATTCATATTCATCACGACACCATTATGTTACTGTTATTAGTAGATTAAATAAGAAATATAAAATAATTAAAACTGCTATATGTTACTTATACACATTGATGTAATTAGGAACACTTAATACTGTATCATATTACGCATATTGAGGATAATATATAAATGGTATAACTCTATTGAGTGTAGTAACATAATCCCTCAAAGTGACTTACCTATTATTTTGGTAGTACAACTCAGACATACAAACTGATAGTAATGACATAAAATTGTGCTAATAACACTGTTATAACATGTTAGGTATCGATGATGTTAAAATATGATACTTGTATATTCCTCTCGATTGTTATTATCATTATATTGTATCGCTGATATTTAAATTGGTATTATATATTATTATCTTGATTGTATTACTGTGATATATATTACTGCTTTCTTCATTTTATCACTCACTAGGTCACTTTCTGACGATCTTGGATTTGCATGCCTAAGTTGAAAATTTGAGATATCGTGGTACTAAATATTTCACGGGACATACATAGGAGACTCATCACCTATGCTATTCATAGGTATCTTTATTATTCTATTTTTATTTTATTATTTATCCATGTTACTCATATCTATCATGATCACTGACCCCTTTTGTATGTATTCTTATACTTATTTATGCTGAACTTATTGTGTATATTGTATTTATTTTTCTGTACTTAGGATTAGAGTATATACGTGGAGGTATTTTCGCTCTGCGTATATACGTCGCCATAGCGTCTCCGTATTTGCGGGATTAAGGCGTTACACATGGCATTTTTGTGAGGGATGCAATCATGATCGCAGTCTTAGTAAAGATTCAAAAACATGACATTTTTATGAGGATTGTGATCATGATCGCAATCCTCAGCTTAATATTGCGAAGTATTTAAATCTTTTTCATTGCGCGTGGACTTTCTTTAAAAAAGAGGTGGTTGAAGCGAATTAAATTTCGTGAGTGAATTTTTTTTCTAATTATGATTTGACATAGGTGACTTAAATGAAATCCCTGTGTGTGTGTGTGTGTGTTGTTTGGTCAGAAAAATTTGAAGTAAAATTTCTCTGAGTGGATGAAAAATTACAACGGATTCAATCCAATTACAAAAGAGAGAAGAATATATAGATCTCTCATTTGTTTAAGACTGGGTTCTTCGTGAGGCTGTGGAGAGTGAATCTTATTCTCCGTTGACCGGCTGAACCAAAATCTTCTCTTGGATCATCTTGAGGACGCACTCGAAGAGATTAAAATAACTCCACTTGAACGCAGTAAGCTTTGAAGCTCTCTTCAAGTAGAATTCTCTTCCTCTATCTCTCCCTAATAATCAAAAGTTCTGAACTTTTAGGTTGCTGAAGTTGCTTCCTTAGTTCAGAAAAATCTCAACCTTCCTCCCCTTTTTCTTTTCTAGTTTTCATAGCTATTTATAAGGGTTTCGTGGACCTCTCTCTGTTGTCTGACGTGGAGCTCACAGGCTTCACAGGGGCGCGTCTGTGTCAAAACGCGGAGCTCACAGGCTCGTGTTGAAGTTGAAACGTGATGCTGCTCAGGCTCGTGTGTTGTCCTTGAAGACGCGAAGTTACTCAGACCTGCAATTCAGTTGGAACGCGAAGCTACTCAGGCTCGCGTTCTGATGATCAACGTGACTACCGCGTTTAGTGTTAAACGCGACCTTCGCGTCTCCCGCTTGATGAAGTCTGTGTTTGAGTTGAAGTGCGTCCCTGCGTTCGAATGAGGCCCGAGATTGTGATTTTTCCTTGGTAATTTTTAGATAGCCAACGTGTATGTGTGTGTATGTGTATCTATATAAAGAGAAATGTTCCAGTGTGCATTGGGCTTACCGAACGCTTCATGCGAATGATTAGGAAAAGATAGTGTGATTTTGTGTGAAGTATTTGCACAGATATTAAATGAAAGAGAGAAGGTTTAGAATCAACCTCAGGTGCTTTGATCACTCCACAATGTATTTATATGATTAATGTATCCTTTCCAATCTCCGTTATAGCATAGGCTATACCGAGTCGATTCTCAGGGAGAGCTTGCGATGGAAGCGTTACGGTTCGTAGTAAAGAAAGAAAAACGAAGATTCTTCTTTGTCTTAAAAGAATGAATAAAATATGGAAAAATAAATGAAAGAATCGGTGGATATGTTCATGATGAAAAATGAAAAGAAATCAAAAAGGAGATTTGCTTTGGAATTAAAACTAAAAGAAAGAAAACTTTATGAAAGATTTTAAGATGGAGAAAACCATGACTAGCTAACCTTACTACCTTGCTAAAAACTTACTAAACTCCGTGATGGTGAATGCGTGCCTCATGTTGATTCATCGGCAAAGATTTGTCTTGCGTGTTGGTCTAATTACTTTCCCACTTGAATGACGGGTGATCACTCTTGGACTTGTCTTGTAGACTCATAGATGTCATCGGCCTACAAGATAGACTTTCAATAATGGAATCAAAAGAGCGACACTCAAGGGATGCTAAGGAAGAAGATACAACATTCATTAATTGAAGTAAAGAAGTTGTACAACAAATAGCATATGTTTGGTGATCCATCTCCATGTTCCATCAAGGCACTTGTTCTAAAGACAAGGCTCTAAATGAGGCACACATGAATCATATGGAATTACAACAAGAACTTGCCAAGCAATGAAAGTAACCCATCGGAGAAGAGAAGACCATACAACTTGCAAGATTAAAGATAGCAATCACCCATGAGTTAGTAGTTAGCAAGGTTAGTGGTTAGCTAGTTCATGTTAGAAAAGTTAGCTACTAGCCATAAGAAAAGAAAAGAAAAGCATGAATTAAAGTGCAAGTAAAGTAAAGGTAGAATTAAAGAAAGCAAGTAAACTAGAAAATGCAAGAGAAGAGAGAAGAGAATGGATCAATCCTTGCTTCACAAGTTGTCACACCTTGGTATACATAAGCTTTCTCTCTCTTACAAACTCTCTCTTTACAGAATTTCTAGGGAGGAAGAAGATCTAGAGCACTACAAAAATCCTAGAGAGAAATCCTACAAAATACAAGCATCTAATCTCTAATCTCTCCTCTCTCTCCTCCTCTTCTTCTCTCGTGCAGGCCCTGGTGCTGTATTTATAGGCCTCAAAGAGAAGGATCTAGAGCCCGGGTTGTTGGAGAAAATCTCGGCCCTAACAGACCTGTAACTGCCGCAGATTTGCGGCAAACTTCTAGAAATTGCGGCAAGATCAAGGCCGTTGAGGCCAGATTTTCTGTTGCGAGTTTGTTACAGTTTGTTATCCACGTGGATCTTTTGGAAGAGTGAGTTGGCGCGTAGAATTCTCCAGATCCTGGGCTCAAACTTTGGCTCTCTTTTGGGCTCTGAATTAATTCCCTTTAATTATTACTAATTAAAGAGATTTTGTGCCTTTCTCTTTTAAAATGTGGACCTGCAAAAAATAGAGAGAAGAACATTAAAAATCATATTTTTATTTGCAATATGCATGGAAATGATGTGGTAAAATATGCAAAATTGTATATCAATCACACCCCCACACTTATTCTTTTGCTCGTCCCTGGCAAAAATAAGAAAAGAAAAACTATACTACCAATTTTATTACACCACTTTCGTAGATGACACGATTGCACTGAGCACGTGCAACAAGCCGTTAAACCTCTAGGTTACCCTAGAGGAGGAGTGTTGTCTCCTGAGGGTTTTCAGCGGATTGCACCTACAAAATCCATAAAGAAAGAAAACAAATGTTAGTGTTTTGAAAATTCATTTTGAAAGAGAGACATGTTTTCAAACTATTTTTGCAAAAATATAAGTGATCTTAGGTCATAAGTCCACCTATAATTATTTTTTCCTTAAACTTAGTCTCCATGCAGGATCTTGTCTTCAATTGAGGTAAGAATTCAAAATTGGATTAAATACTTTATCTTTCATAAAACCTAGATAGTATGCACATTGTGATAGTGAAGATTTCTGGGATTTCAACTCTAACCATAAAGCCATTTATTTATATATATTTATATTTCTTTTTTTTTATTTTTCTTCTTCCCTTAGTTTAGGCTTTCTAGTTCACCCATGTAGCGAGCCTATAACCGATGACTCCCAAACCAGTAGGTCTTAGGCACCAGATGAGAAAACATCCCTCGGGTTTAAGGACTCGAGTGAAAAAGGCCACAAAACTAAGGGGGATTATTCTTTTAATCACCGTTAGGCGTGAATAACCATGCTTCTTGAGGCACAATTATCCAGCTTAATAAGTGATGTTTTATTTATATATTTTTCTTCTTTTTTTTTCTTTTTTTTTTATATTTTTATGACCTTTTGGTCTTTGTTTCCATCCCAAAAATGTGTAAGTGTGAAGTGCAAACTATCTAAGGCAAAAAATTCAAGATAAAAATATCTCCCCAATTTTCTTACTTAGCCTATAATTTTAAACAATATCCATTATTTCAACTAGGTTTAAGATGTCATAATTAAGGCTTTCTTAATTTCTAAGATCATCTTAATTTTCTTAAAAATAGATGAAAACTTTGTCTCTTATTTTAAAAAGTTGTTTTAAAGAAAGAGAAAATTCCTATACAAAAGGGAAGATTTCTAAAAGAAGTGTAAAAGAAAGAAAATTTAAAAACTCTAAGTTAGTAAACCCTCCCCCACACTTATCTCATGCATTGTCCTCAATGCATCGTGATATATGTATGCATGAAACAAATAGAGAGGGAAGGAAAAATTACCTCAAGGTGGTGGTTCCGGTGGCGGCCTGATTGGTCCACGAAAGGCGGCCCAATCATTCTTGCGTGGAGTCCGGAGGAACCCACCAGAAACCTCCATGATACAACCCACTAGAAAGATGTATGCATTTATGATTTTTATTAAAAAATTTACCTCATCTAATTTCCAAATTTGCAAAATAATTTCAGAGTCAAAATTTTCAAAGCCCTTGTCCCAGAATGGAATGATTGATTTGGATTCAGGAAGCACAGGAACTAATATAGACTCAGGAAAAAGACTTAAGTCAAGTAGAGGTTCGAGAGTCGAGATTGGTTCAGGAAGTGGGTCCAAATCAAGAAGATGAAGCTCAGGTCCACATTCATTTCCCTATGATGGAATGTGACTTTCTATTAGTGGTGATTCAAGTTCAGGAATGACAGGTATGGGAATCAAAACTGACTCTAAAATGTTGCTCAAATTGGGTAACAAAACAGGAGTCAATAATGATTCAGGAATTTGAACTGGATCACAAATTAGAGGATCAAAGTCACATTCCTCATTTAGTTTAATTCCATAAAAATGAGAACTTGCCAATTTATCTATGGGACTTTCAAAAGTATGAAATTGGTCAAGTTCAATATGATCATCATAAATGATTTGTGATTCAATTTCACAATGAACTGGTACTGGATCCAATACTGACTCGGAAAAAGGAGTGAAATCAGGTGAAGACACCGGAGTCATAATTGAATCAGGAAGTAGAATTGAATCATCAAGTGGAAGTTCAGGATCATATTCTTGCTCAAGTTCAATTTCAGGAAAAAGATAACTTGCCAAAATGTTAATGGGATTTGAGGTGTGGACAAGTTCAGGTGAATGTGCTGAAATTGAATCTTGATTTCCAAAACAACATGACTCTTTGGCTCGGACAGAATGGTTTGTGACATTAGAAATAGGATGAGAATGAAGAGTTTGAATCATCAACTCTATGTCACGGTTACGAGCATTTTGAGCATGGGTCATGATTTCAAGCATCTTTTTACAATTAATTGGTTCATCGTTTTGTTGAAAAGATGAAGAGTTGTTTTGGAATTGGTGGCAAAATTATGAGTCCATCAGATTTTGTGATTTTTGTTTGGACTCACGCAAGAATTCCTTACTAGTTCCCCAGGCAGATGGTTGTTCATTATAAGGAGGTGGAACTGAGTAAGACTCTTGAGGAGGTGGAATTGGAGAGGCCAATGTCTTTTGAAGTTGTTGCTCGCCCTCTGTAGATTGGCTTCTAAACTCTTTAGTAACTCAGAATTTTCTTCAATTTGTGGTTCAGAAAAAGGAGTATAAGAAGCTAAATCGGGGAATGAATATTGTGGATAAGGTGAATATGATGGACAAGGTGGACATGGGGGACAAGGAGGTTGAAAATTTAACTCGGGGGACTTGAATCCCCAATGACTCTGTGACGAGTTGAAATTATTTTGAAAATTATAGTCATAAGAATGTGGGTATGGGTTGTATTGATTCGGATAAGGCCAACCCGGTGTATTTGGTTGGTGCATATTGTAAAACGCCGGGTTGGAATTATCCGAATCAAATAGGGTTGGTGTAAAATATGGATTCATGTTCGGATTGAAAGAATTGTTATTGTTGAATGCCATTTCACAAAAAATCACAAACAAAAAGAAAAATCACACAACAAACAAAAAGAAAAGAAAAAGCAAAACCAAGCCAATAGGAGGGTTGACCTAAACCTAGATGAAATGTCCCTAGGGGCCAACGTCTATTCAAATTTTATTAGGGCTTGGGTTGTGTGAGTGGGGAGATGATTTTTGGGCTAAGGAAGGGTGATTAAATCCCACCTTATCTTGTTTGGGTTTTGCCCTTAAATTCAATTCGTGCAAGTGTGCAATATAGACAAGAATATAACACAAAGCGATAAATCACCCACGTGTTTGTCCTATGCTATATGCAATGCCATATGTACATCTCCATCCAGATCACAACAACAGAACAAAATACAGTATTTTAGAATTGAATTGACACGTGCCTAAATGCAAATGTCTAAACCGTTTTAAAGGCGTCCAAATACCGTATTTTAGTTCTTTTATTTATTATGGTGTGTAGGCAATCAAAGCAAGAAAGATAGCAGCACAAATATACTAGCTATTACAACCAACACATCCCAGCACAACAAAATTTACAATGTTCACAAAATTGCCGCGGTTTCGCGGCAAATGTCGCGGTTCTGCGGCTTTTCTTTAGAATCTGGGGCCCTGCTTTCAAGAGCAGGGAGATGCAAAGCTAGTTTATGTACTGCAATGTTAAGCACCTGTAAAGATTGCCCTGCACACCAAAACAGAGAAGACAATGTTAACAAAAACGTGAAAATAAAACCATTCCCTTCCCCGGCAACGGCGCCAAAAATTTGATTAGGAAAAGATAGTGTGATTTTGTGTGAAGTATTTGCACAGATATTAAATGAAAGAGAGAAGGTTTAGAATCAACCTCAGGTGCTTTGATCACTCCACAATGTATTTATATGATTAATGTATCCTTTCCAATCTCCGTTATAGCATGGGCTATACCGAGTCGATTCTCAGGGAGAGCTTGCGATGGAAGCGTTACGGTTCGTAGTGAAGAAAGAAAAACGAAGATTCTTCTTTGTCTTAAAAGAATGAATAAAACATGGAAAAAGAAATGAAAGAATCGGTGGATATGTTCATGATGGAAAATGAAAAGAAATCAAAAAGGAGATTTGCTTTGAAATTAAAACTAAAAGAAAGAAAACTTTATGAAAGATTTTAAGATAGAGAAAACCATGACTAGCTAACCTTACTACCTTGCTAAAAACTTACTAAACTCCGTGATGGTGAATGCGTGCCTCATGTTGATTCATCGGCAAAGATTTGTCTTGCGTGTTGGTCTAATTACTTTCCCACTTGAATGACGGGTGATCACTCTTGGACTTGTCTCGTAGACACATAGATGTCATCGGCCTACAAGATAGACTTTCAATAATGGAATCAAAAGAGCGACACTCAAGGGATGCTAAGGAAGAAGATACAACATTCATTAATTGAAGTAAAGAAGTTGTACAACAAATAGCATATGTTTGGTGATCCATCTCCATGTTCCATCAAGGCACTTGTTCTAAAGACAAGGCTCTAAATGAGGCACACATGAATCATATGGAATTACAACAAGAACTTGCCAAGCAATGAAAGTAACCCATCGGAGAAGAGAAGACCATACAACTTGCAAGATTAAAGATAGCAATCACCCATGAGTTAGTAGTTAGCAAGGTTAGTGGTTAGCTAGTTCATGTTAAAAAAGTTAGCTACTAGCCATAAGAAAAGAAAAGCAAAGCATGAATTAAAGTGCAAGTAAAGTAAAGGTAGAATTAAAGAAAGCAAGTAAACTAGAAAATGTAAGAGAAGAGAGAAGAGAATGGATCAATCCTTGCTTCACAAGTTGTCACACCTTGGTATACACAAGCTTTCTCTCTCTTATAAACTCTCTCTTTACAGAATTTCTAGGGAGGAAGAAGATCTAGAACACTACAAAAATCCTAGAGAGAAATCCTACAAAATACAAGCATCTAATCTCTAATCTCTCCTCTCTCCTCCTCTTCTTCTCTCGTGCAGGCCCTGGTGCTGTATTTATAGGCCTCAAAGAGAAGGATCTAGAGCCTGGGTTGTTGGAGAAAATCTCGGCCCTAACAGACCTGTAACTGCCGCAGATTTGCGGCAAACTTCTAGAAATTGCGGCAAGATCAAGGCCGTTGAGGCCAGATTTTCTGTTGCGAGTTTGTTACAGTTTGTTATCCACGTGGATCTTCTGGAAGAGTGAGTTGGCGCGTAGAATTCTCCAGATCCTGGGCTCAAACTTGGGCTCTCTTTTGGGCTCTGAATTAATTCCCTTTAATTATTACTAATTAAAGAGATTTTGGGCCTTTTCTCTTTTAAATGTGGACCTGCAAAAAATAGAGAGAAGAACATTAAAAATCATATTTTTATTTGCAATATGCATGGAAATGATGTGGTAAAATATGCAAAATTGTATATCAATCAGCGAACTCTCAAACCACCCCTCTCATGGATGATCCGAACGTTCATCTTGATCTATACACTCTAACTAGGCTATCAATTAAAAATCACGTGATTCTGACCCTTTTTACCCATGCATCAAATGACATCTTTATTTTACGGCCAATAAAATTAGTTTTTTGTAACCACTTTACATGGGTAAAAAGGGTCGACATCACATGATTTTTTATTGGTAACCTAATTAGAGTGTATAGATCAAAATGAACAGTTCAGATCATCCATGGTGGGGTTTGAGAGTTCGCACGAAGCTGCGTAACCAGAATATTTCCATATATTATCACTAGCAAAATCATGCACAAGTTTCAAAATATTCAGTAAAGTAGAAGTCTCTCTATGTTGGAGTTGGACCGTGCTTATAAACACAAAATCATATAGTATACAATTAGCAATTAGCAAATATCAAAACAGAAAATTGGCCTTGGAATCCTCTCTTTTTAATTAATTTAGGTAAAACCTCAGTTACAAATTTATTTCCGCCTCAGCCTCAATTCATGTCAGCATAAATTGATTCGTTCCTACCACCACTTCTTTATATTTTTTATTTTCTCTTTTAACCTTATCTATTGCTCTTGACGTTGCTCTTCTCTCAACCCTAACCTCAACGTTGAGTAATTCGCGGATCGACCTTCGCGGTAAGGTCGATGTGGGGTTGGAAGGGACGGTAAGATACTCCAGGGTCTCAGGGGGCAGAGCCCATGGAACAATTTTCTCGCGATGAGTTTTTCTTTGTGCTTGTGATCGATGTGGTATTTAAATCTAGATTGTATATCAATCATTACTACTGCAATCGAAGTTCCCACAAAGTCCTCATATAAAGAATTGCGACTTTGAGTTTTTGATTTGTTTTCTGCCAGATAATGACGATGAAAAATGTGAGGAATCTTTTTATATGAGGAATCTTTTTATGCGAAGAATGCAACTTAAAAACTACGACTCATGACCTAATTTTGATTTTGGGGGAGTTAGGATTTTAGAGGGGAGTAACAATGTGAGAGAAGAGAGCAATCCTTATATAAGGACTGCGACCATGGTAGTTGTCCTTATTATGAGTAGCAGTTCTCTTAATAAGGACTGTGACCACGGTCGCAGTCCTTATAAAAAGAACTGCGACTATGAGAACTGCAATCAAGCAATTCTTACAAAGTCGCAACCGCAGTTGCGGAGCGCTTCGAAGTCGAATTCCCAGTCGCAATTCTCGTAAAGTCACAATCGCAGTTGCGGAGCGTTCACAGTTGCAGTTGTGGTCCAAATTAAAAGTTTAAATGGAGTATTTTAGTTTTTTTTTCATTTCGTGATTAAAACTCCACTAGACACGAGTCTGCAATCTAGTGCCCGCTAAGAAAAATGAGGCACAAGTGAAGAAAGTTGTAATTGATATTTTTTCTAATTAAATTTTAATATAAGAGGCCCAGCCAAAATCCCCCATATCAAAAATGTAGAATATATATTTGATACATACATACATACATACATACATACATACATACATATATATATATGTATATATATATATATATATATATATATATATATATATATATATATATATGTATCAAATATATATTCTACATATATATATATATATATATACATATATATATATATATATATGTATATATATATATATATATGTAGAATATATATTTGATACATATATATATATATATATATATATATATATATATATGTATATATATATATATGTGTATATATGTAGAATATATATTTGATACATATATATATATATATATATATATATATATATATATATACATATATATATACATATATATATAGGGCTTACTGTACCTCAGCCTGCAGGCTGAGAGAGTTTCTCAGCCTGCGGGACGTGGCTGAATATATGCCACACATCGGTCGCAGAGTGTGGGCACCAAAAAAATCAAAAAATCCCGCCTAAACAATCGTGAAACAAATTGACAAAAATACCCCTTTTATATGACGACTGCGACTTCTAGCATTGAAAAGTAAAAAATATTCCATGGTCGCATACTTAATACAGAATAAAGAATACCGGAGGAAACATGCTATCGTATAGCAATGCGACCTCCTTCAGTACTGCGACCAAAGCCGCAAACTTCTTTCTCATTACGATGGTGATGACGAGGATTAGAAGTTTAAAAAATTGTATTTTGTTTTTTTTTAAATATATATAAATCTGTTTTCTAAAGTTAATTGTGTGAATTACATTTTTTACTACTATGTCTTGGTTGAAATGCTGTACAATTGTTATAAACCTTCATTTTAAATATTTTACGCTAAACGTATATACTGTGACCATGGACGCAGTTAATAATTATATTACTTCACCCTTATAAATTTTTAAAATGAAAGGTTGTGACATTGGTTGCAGTTGCTGGACGCAGACTTAATAAATACACTGCGACCTTGGTCGCAGTTGCTGGACTTTAGTCTTAATCAACAACAACACTGCTACCTTGGTCGCAGTTTCTGACCGTAGTCTTAATAAAATAAACGACCGTAGTCTTAATAAAATAAACTGCGACCTTGATCGCAGTTATTGGTGTTTAGTCTTAATAAAATACACAGCGACCTTGGTCGCAGTTGCTGGTCTTTACTCTTAATCAACAACATCACTGCGACCTTGGTCGCAGTTGGTGGTCTTTATAAATAATCAACAACAACACTGCGACATTGGTCGCAGTTGATGGCCGCAGTCTTAAAAAAATAATCTGCAATCTTGGTCGCTATTGCTGGTCTTTAGTCTTAATCAACAACAACACTGCGACGAGGTGACACGTCACCGCAGCAGTTGCTTAGTCGCAGTCTTTGGTCGCAGTGTCGACCCTGGTCGCAGTAGTTACTGTTTGCAATGTATCTTATGCGACCTTGGTCGCAGTGTCATCTATGGTCATAGTTGTTTAAATGTACAATGCGACCAAAGACTTTGACTAAGGTCGCAGTTTAAATGTACAATGCGACCAAAGACTCTGACTACATTATATACAAAAAAAATTAATTACTTAACGTACTGCGACCAAAGTCGCAGTCCATGTAATGCAACCCTAGATTGCAGTTGCTGGCCATCTTTATCAATAATAACGCTGCGACCTTGGTCGCATTTAACCATGTACACTGCGACCAAAGACTTTGACTAAGGTCGCAGTTTAAATGTACAATGCGACCAAAGACTCTGACTACATTATATACAAAAAATTAAACTATAAAGTAGAATTTTATCGCAGGCTGAAAAAATTGATCTGAAAAGATTTTATGTTTTCAAAAAAAATTTTATCGCAGGCTGAAAAGGAGAAACTAGATCTTTCAAAAAAGAGATAAAGAAATAGGGCGAAAAGTAATTTATATCCTATAAAGAGCGGCAAAATAAAAGGGGGGAAAATAATAATAAACAATAAGGAAAAGTTATCGAAAGGGGTATTTGGTAATTTAACTTCTTCCTAAAAGCGGACCGCAAGTCAGTGAGGTGACAAATTGAGCCACGTCACCGCAGGCTGAGAGAGTACTCTCAGCCCGCGGGCTGATATAGATTTTTCTCATATATATATATTATATATATATATATATATATATATATATATATATATATATATAGTGAGTTGATCCCCTAAGAACGGTTCTCACGAATTAATGTGAGAACTTTCACGTGGGCCGTCGGATCTGATATAGATCTGGTTTTATTTGATTTGATCTATCAGATCCGACGACCCACGTGAAAGTTCTCATAAAAATTCGTGAGAACCGTTCTTAGAGGATCAGCTCCCTATATATATATATATATATATATATATATATATATATATATATATATATATATATATATATATATATATATATGAGAGAAATGTAAATCAGCTGACACAGGAGGCAAATTCGGCCTATGTCGCACTCAAAAATCATATTTCCCGAATGAATTTTCAAGATCCGACCGTACATTATCATCTTCATATTCTAAGATATACACATCTAAAAAATCAAGTGATTTGAAGTTCGTTTACTCATTGATCTAAACGTTCTATTTTGTTCTATTGTTAAAAACCCGTTAATGTTTGAACCCAAAAAAAATGTAGTAAACAAACTTCAAATCACTTGATTTTTTATATGTATATATCATAGAATATGAAGATGATAATGTGTGGTCGGATCTTGAAAATTCATTCGGGAAATATGATTTTTGAGTGCGACATAGGAGGAGTTGCCTCCTGTGTCAGCTGATTTACATTTCTATATATATATATATATATATATATATATATATATATATATATATATATATATATATATATATATATATATAAAGAGAGAAATGTAAATCAGCTGACACAGGAGGCAACTCCCTCCTATGTCGCACTTAAAAATCATATTTTTCGAGTGAATTTTCAAGATCCGACCGCACATTATCATATTCATATTCTAAAATATACACATATAAAAAACCAAGTGATTTGAAATACGTTTACTCATTGATCTAATCGTTCCATTTTGTTCTATTGTTAAAAAACCGTTAATGTTTGAACCCAAAGAAAATGGAGTAAACAAACTTCAAATCATTTGATTTTTTATATGTATATATCTTAGAATATGAAGATGATAATGTGCGGTCGGATCTTGAAAATTTACTCGGGAAATTGATTTTTGAGTGCGACATAGGGGGGAGTTGCCTCCTGTGTCAGCTGATTTACATTTCTCTCATATATAAAAACCTTTTGCCGGCAGGAAAGCTTACATATTCAAATAAGAAATGTATTTGTACCTGTAAATAGTCTATGCATCAAGACATATAAAATCCGGATTTTATCCCAATTCAACCCCACTCCTAACACACACACACACACAAAAAAAACCAACGGAACTTTCTCCTACAAACAAGCCGAATCCAATTAAACCCCTGACCTCCTCGCCCCTCCGCCTCTCCCTCCACGCACGCACGCACACAAAACTCCCCTCTCTTCCTAACGGAACCCTTTTTGGTGGGACCCTCCCCATCCCCCCAGTTCCCTGCCAGTCAAATCCTCCGGACACCAAAACCTTCCCAAAAATTTCCACGCAACGTGCCCAATCGAACATGAAATAACAGAGAATTACAACACCAAACAAACCCGGTAATCAAAATCAAGAACAACAAGTAGAAGGAGAAGAGAGAGGTGCGGAGATCAATAAATCCATGGAGGTGAACGAGACGCAAAGGAAAATCATAGCAATAAAGATGAGAAGATGAGCAACCTGGTGGCCGAGCAGCGGTCGTCCTCCCGCCGCACCCCGTTGGACCTTGCCGTCCTCTTCCTCGTCTTCTCCCACCTCTTCTTCTCCCTCGCCGCCGCCATTTTCGTCGTCCACTTCCACTTCTGCTCCATCTCCCCCACCGCCTCATCATCATCACCATCACCATCATCTTCATCTCCCCCAACATCATTCCTCCTCCGCCGACGCTGCCTCCTCCGGGGCCTTAACTCTCTGTGGCCCGTCCGCCTCCTCCTGGTCCTCTTCGCGTCCCTCTTCTCCCTTTCGGAGCTCCTCCGCCTCCCCCTCCGCCGCCCTTCACTCTGCAAGGCTTATGCTCTCTCCTCCCAGTCCTTCGCCCAGCCCGCCTTCCTCGCCACCCTCCTCTTCCTCCTCCGCGCCTCCACCCACCACTCCAAACCCCTCCCCCTCTGCCTCGCCTCCGCCTCTGCCATCGCCGCTGCTGCCGCCCTCCCCTTCGTCATCGTCCACTCCCTGTTCCTGTTCCTCTGGCCCTGGATCCTCCGCAATTTCCTCCTCCCCCCAGACAACCTCTCCTCCACCCAGATCGACGGCGATCGCTGCACGCACCCGTTGTACGGCACCTTCCTCCTCGCCCTCCTCATCGCCGGGTACGTCCCCGTGTTCGTCTCCGCGTGCTGGACCGCTGTCAAGGTCGTCATCAACAAAAAGCTCAGGGTCAGGCTGTACGCGCTGGCGGTCGTCGTGGTCCTAGCAATTTCCGCTCAGATGGCGACGTTGTCGCTGTCAGCGATATTGAGCCCCAGCTGCACTGTCTCCGAGGAGCTCGGGGTTTTCTCGTTCGCGGTGGTGCTTGTTTGCGTTGCGGTCGGGGAGGGGATACTGGTCATCCAGCCAATGGTCGATGCACTGGCGATCGTCATGACAACGGAGGCGACAGCTGTTGGGGAGGTGGCGTGGGGAGAGGATGAGGAGGG
This sequence comes from Agave tequilana, assembly GCA_038442645.1. Lineage (NCBI taxonomy): Eukaryota > Viridiplantae > Streptophyta > Magnoliopsida > Asparagales > Asparagaceae > Agave > Agave tequilana. Next base: position 136,810 of record JAVJIF010004190.1, read on the forward strand.
GGAGTGCTTGGTGGTGTGAGTGGAGAGAGGAGGGGTGAAATTTAAAAACAGGAGTGGTCTTCTTGTTTGATCATTGATGAACTTACACTAAAGAGACTCAACTTGATGAATTGATTTCTCCCCCAATTTTTTGCAAGAAATTTACATACGATGAGGATACTATTATTTTATGATTATTTTTTTTTTTTTTTGGGTTTGTGAATAGAAAAGGCAGGATCCATGTTTTAGCAGTGAAGGCATGCTTTCTTGATTTTTCTTTCAATTATTTCTGTTCTGTAAAATGTTTGTGGCTTTAGTTAAGTTTTAGTAAAAGCTCGACAAATTACTATTTCATGTTGTTGACGTCAGCGAGCTTTAGAATTGAAAAAGAGACTGTGTAATTCTTAGATTTTGGGCTATGAGGGGTATGAAGAGATTAATAAAGAAGAGTAATATGAAGCCTAATTCTAGCAGTCCCAAACAGAGAAACATGCGAGAAATTAGCATCCCATAAGTTGGCTCTGACAAATAATTAAGATCACCGATCTAATTGATCAGGTCGGTGAAAATCAAGTGGGAGATTTTCCGTTTGATAGAACGTTTCTTAATTACATAACCACCAATTAGACTAGTATTAATTAGTCTCAATATATAATTAAATACATTAACAGTAATATTTATGAGGTATGCATATAGCGAATCTTCTTAAGATAATTACGGCCCCATCTACGGTGCTAAAGGTTGCTGGACGCTGGTCTCTCAAGATACAACACTCCTTCATGATATTTGGATAGCACTACCAAATAGACCATGCTATGTTGCTAACGGGTTGTTGGACACTAATCTCCCAAGATAAAACACTCCTTCATAGTATTTGGATAGTGTTGGCTGAGAGGCCCTTCACTCTAGTTTTGATGATGACTAACTCATGTAGTTATAGTTTACTAATAATCATGTGATATTTATTTTCAGATATTTGACTAAGATATTAGTAGGTGTTTAGCTTCAACAAAGGAGTTTTGGAGCTTTCACATGTAGATTCAAGAGCTCAAGCGTCAAGATCGCATCTAGTACTCGGTTGGAGTCAAGCTCGTTGAATCGTGTTTGGATCGAGTCGGCTTGGAGATAAGAAAACTTCGGTATTGTGTTTAGCTTAGTATGTTTAGATCATTGTAAAGATTAGATAGTATTGATATACTCAAGTTCACATACACACACAAGTTTTAAATTTATTGGTTTTGGTTTTTCAGTTTAACCGATTTTAGATTTCATGTCAAAAACATAGATATATATATATATATATATATATATATATATATATATATATATTGGATTCTATCCATATACAATATGCTTCAAAATTGTTTCAATTCATGTTTTTGTATTTGTACAAGTTTTGGAGAAAACGGTTTTCCATTTCAAAAATTCAAGTTTGGAAAATACTGATTTTTGTTTTAAGCAAAATTTCAATATCACAAAAATGGTTCAAAATGTTTGTAATATGTGTTGAATTTTAGTCACACATATTTGGTATTCAAAGATCTTAAAAGAACTTAATTTTTTGAAATTTATGTGATTTTATGGGATTTAATTGAAGTCATAATACCAAGTTTTTTTAATCCCTAAAAGTTGGACCTGGCCTACTGCCGGTCGACCGGTCCGGTAAACCAGCTTGGGCTGGTGGGCCGGTCGACCGGGCTGTCGACCGTCCGGAGAGCTCTGCTCTCTGGAAATGGCCCTGGTCGACCGGCCAGTCGACCGGCAGAGAGCTGCTGCTCTCTGTATCAGTTCCGGTTGACCGGCAGAGAGCTGTTGCTCTCTGTTTCCAGGCCCGGTCGATCGGGCGGTCGACCGGAAGGTCATTTCTGACCTTTCCTGGCTGCCAACGGGTAGAATTTTGGTGGGTTATAAATACCCATCCTCTTGAGTTGTTTTAGCTAAGTTTTTAGAAGAGAAAATTTTTCATCTTTACAAGTGTTTAACAGCAAGTTTTCAAAAGAGTTTTGGGCTTAAAATTTTGATTTTTATTTGTTTTTAAAGGGTTGGAAAAATCAAAGAAAAATAGAGTCTTTGGGAATTGGTTTTTGATTTTCATTCATAGCTATTCTAGAAGTTTTCCCAAGAGTTTTTCTTTGTGATTTTGATTTCCAAACTCTTTATTTTCTCACACTTGAGCTATCATATCTATCTTATCTATTAGGATCTTGTTTTGTGAGGAATATTAGTTTGTGGTTGTTGATACCACCAAGAGTTGTAAACCTTCTTTATTTTGTGTTATCCCTCTAGTGAGAGGTGATTGTGGAGTTTGAGTTTGGTTGTGTTGATATCCCTCTAAGTATAGAGGTGATTGTGGTATTGTTGGCTTTGAGCCTTATCCCTCTAGTGAGAGGTGATTGTTATTTAGCTAAGTGCTCATCCCTCTAAGTGTAGAGGTGATTGTTGTAGTGCCTTGCCTCTTGTGTAGAGGTTGTGTTTTGTTGGAGAGAGGAGTTGTGTACTCCCAGTTTGTATTACCCAAATCTTCAGTGGAGGTTCCCTGTGTGAGAAGTCCTGTTTGGACGATATAATGGAAATCCTTCTGTGTGAAGGTGGGGACGTAGAGTAGTGGCTCGAATCATGAAACATATCTTGTTGTTTGCGATTGATCCACTATCTCTTAACTATCTCTCTCTCATTGTGCATTGCATCATATTGTTCATATCATATATATATACTTGGGTTTGATTGTGTGCCATACTTGTGTTAAACTAAGAGAGCTTTACATAGCACCTCAACTCTTATTTAGAGGAATTTAGAGGAGATAGTCCAGAGCCCTTCACCAGAAATTTGGTTACGCTCTTTTGTTACACAAAGTGTGTTGCAATTTAGTTTTTAATTTTGCCTTATTTGTCATTAGATTAGCCTTACACTTATTCACCCCCCTCTAGGTGTACTTTTAGATAGCACTACCAAATAGATCGTACAGTCTAACCAAAATTAATAAGAATTTCTGTCTTAAGAACTAACAGATTCAAATAATTATTCTAAGTATCTATTCCCACATACGCGCGTGATAACTCCAAGTACCCAAAAGGCACACCCTTTATTCTCATCTTTTCATATTTAAACCTCTCAACTTTTCACACCATATCCAATATGAGACTAAAATGTTTTGCTTCTTTGGTCCCCTTTAGTTATTGAATTAGGTCAACTTTCGACTTGAATATCTTATTCATTCAGAAACGGAATTGAACATGTGAATATACCACGTCCATCCCCAATGAAAGGAGAACACATTCAAATCATCACCCGTGCGATTTTAGTAGCAGTTCCCGCCTAAAATTCAGCTTGGAAGATTCACTTGAAATTCCTCATTTTCCAACAATCCCCTACAATGAATGAAGACTCAAGAAATAAACACATTATGAGACTGACTTTATAGTGAAAGGTACTTTAGGAAAGAAACTGTATCATAATAGATGAACTAGGTCTTGAACTTTCCATAGTGAAAACCTTATAGACTTACTGGCCAATTAATGAACTAAGTCTTTGTAACACCCCGCTCCCGGAATACGTACTTAGTTGTGTATTCATATTTTTTGTTCGTATTTTTTTGATTTACTTTCTGTATTTGTTCTGTATTATGAGATATTTATATGATCGTTTTGTCTTGGATCTGAATTCGTGAACTCGGAGTCAGCCTAGTCTGAACCGAGGACCCGATCCTTGTTTATTACTCGATTTGGTCTTTCTGCAATTCAGATTTGACCGATTTCAGTTTCAAACATCATTTTCTAATATTTTAAATTTTTCATGATTTTCTGAATTTTTCCAGAATTAAATTGAAAATCTTCAAAACCGGTGTCGACCAGTATCACTGACTGATTCTTAGATTTTTTAATTTACAAACGCAGTTGAATTTTAAGAAACGACTTTTCCATAACTTCTTAAAATCACATTTTCTATCTAAATACTTTTTCTGAGATTTTTCTAAATTTATCGAAATCCGGCCGACCCGGTGTAGACCGGTATCGACAGTAGACTTCAAGATTTTTATTTTAAAAACGGGATTGAATTTCTAAAAACTGATCTCACCAAACAACTTATAATAATATTTATTATTTTTGAGATTTTTTGGGAAGCTTTCCAAACTGCTTCATTTTCGAGCATTCCCGGAGTTTTCGGTGTTTTCCCAGATACCGGAAATTATCCAGATATTATATTTATATATTCTTCTCATTTTCTCTCTCTCTCCTCAGACGTAAGTCTCACCAGACTCAGATCTGGTCATTAATGCGAAGATTTGCATTCTTTCTGCATTTAATGCACTGCTAATCAACTCCAATCAAGTCATTATGACTTTTTGTCCTTTTTGTTAAACGCAACTTTCGCATTTTTCCCTGGACGCAAGTTCCATCACTACGTCTGGACAACTGCTAGACGCAGATTTTCGTTATATGAGACGCAGCTCATTTTTTGAATGAAACGCATGTTTCATTTAGTGGGATGGCAAACTTGTAAATATCCCATCTCCCTTTATATATACACATCCCCTTCTTCTCTCTCTTTCATTTTTCTTTCCTTCTCCATTACCAGCAAGCGTCTAGCAGCCCACCAAGTCCCTTGCCCTCCCTTTGGCCGGCCATCCTCTCCACCTCCTCCATCTTCTCCACCACCAATTCCACCACCTTTCTCTCCTCCATCTCCTCCATTCTAACAACAACAACAACTCCACCACCTTCTTCTTCCTCTTTTTTACCAAGAAACCCACTTCCTCCATTAACTTCTCCACCATTTCTACCATCATCTATACCACCTTGATCACCACCAAACACACCATCTTCTTCTCCTCGTCATACTCTTTCCAACGAGCTATACCTTCTTTCTCCGAAGCCTCATTTCCAAAACTCTATTTTCACCATTTCAACTACACTTGCACCACCATTGATTTGGGCTTGGGGCTTTGGCCACCCATCTCCAACCACTTTCGACCGTCTCCGGTCACCTCCGGCCGCCGTCGGCAACATGACCGACCATCCCCCTTCCATTCTTCTTTCTTTTCTTTCCTTCCTTCTTTCTTTTCTTCTCTTCTTTCTTTCTTTCCTCTTCATTTTCCTTCTTTTTCCATCCCTTTATCTGTTCCCTACGTCTCTCTCTCACTCTCATTTTCATGTCTCTCTGTTTCTCTTGTTGATTAATTGTGAGACGCGGAGCTGACCCCGCGTCCAAGTAATTTCTTAACGCGACCTTCGCGTTCTTATATTAACACGACGCGGAACTCACGTCCGCGTCTGTGTTCTTCTCGTGTCCTAGCTTTAACGCGGGTCTCAAACCCCACGTTTGTGGCCTCTACACGATGCGACTCCCGTGTCTGCGACTCCTACTTCTTCATCCCCTCTCCTTCTAGCTCATTCTCTCTCCTCCATATAATATAATTTTTACTATATTGAACGCGTTTACGCGTTAGTTACCTGGATTTCAGACATCAGGCATTTCACGGTATTTTCTGAAGTTCTAGGCGAGTGTCCTCGCCTTCCCTTTGGACTTTCCTACATTGTCGGGTTGACTTGTATTGCATTATGTATTTGTATCGGTATTCCCGTTTTATATTGTGATGTACATACTTGTTATGTTAACTCTTGACATACACCTATCTGTATCATTTAGCAACTGATGTGTTATCACCTGACATGACTTACTACTTAGCACTTGCTCCTCATTATAACATGACTTACCACCTGCCCCCTGACATATTAATACTTGACCTGTGATTATCACATTTACGGGAATACTGTACTTGTTATCTTGTATTATATATACAGTGACCTGAATCTACAGTACTCATGTACTCCTGAATTCTTGATCATGTCCTGCTCCTGCTATTCCCGTAAATTGCAAATTACATATTAAATTATAATAAGACAACTTGTACCCGGTTTGGGGAAAACTGATGAGTCCTGAATAATCATGTTTATGGTGGTCTTATTGAGTCACGCGTGGCCACATACTTGAGGAATCACCTGGCGGCCACCAAGGATTCCGTGGGGTGTGCTGGCACCCCTACTCCTGTTTCTTCCTGCCGGGTATGCACACGCCCTAGGCCTATTTCTATGGGATCTGCGATACTCTATTCCTGTTCGGGCGTAAATAAGTCCCGGTATCTAGCGGTATGTTCCGGCTCAGCACCGGATACTCCTGGACCGTTGTCCCGGGCATGTACGGGGCCTATCTTAAACATGATTCATCAAATTTCATCAGTTTTCAAATAACTTGCTTTATAAATTGTAAGTGAAAGTGTGTGGAATGGGACACATACTGAAGCCTAGAACTTAGACGGCCCCAATTATAATAAGATACTAATAAACAATTTGTTGCGCCGTTTTGTAACTCGGGTTGTATGCGCTTGGATTATGGTGACATGGGATAAAGGTATATAGATGAGGGTTTTCTTATTTGGATTATTCCTTCGATGTACTAGTCTCATGGAGCCGTGACCTGAGCTTGTGCGATCGGTTTTGCTCGTAATTAGTTTTATTCAGTTTTATCAGTTTTATCGGTTTTATGTTAGTTTAGGAGATATCTAGTGTTGCCTTGTCTACTTTATTCATCGCCTCGTTACCTACTTTTATCATCTTATATCATATATGTTCCCAGCTAGATATTGATTACTGTCTCTTTACTTGCTCCTGCATGCCGCTGCTCACGACACGGTTTCCAATGCATGTTCACGTTTCGGATTTATCGATACACATGTGCTTATCTCAGCACGCCATCTGACTTTTGCATCACCACTCGCCGGGGAGTTCTGACTCCTCTGGATTCTCATGTCCAGGTCTCGAAGTTTGGACTGAAAGTGGATCTTCTTGCTGAGGACTAAGCTCACTTCTGCGAAGTGGACAGACCAGTTGTAGCTCCAGTCCAATCCTTGCTCCCCTTGGTTGGCTCGCGGTATCTCCTGCTATCTCGTGAGCACCCTTTTGTACTGTTCATACTTGTACATCTCTTTGAATTTTCGCATTTGAGCCTATCGGTGATGTAATATTCTTGTAATATTGTGTCACATCTGGTGATAACCTTGTAATTATACTCATATGTTGGAATGTATAATGCACCACATGCTTCCGTACTCTGATTCTTGCCTGTACTGATGCTTAGCGTATATACGTGAGGGTATTTCTGACCTGCGTATATACGTTGCAGTAACGTCTCCGTATCCGCGGGATCGGGGCGTTACAGTCTTAAACTGTTAATTGTTAGTGTAAGCCAAGTCAGCAGGCCTTACACAATAATTTTTCAAAACTAAATTTATTTTAGGTTGCGTCCACTTTAGCCTGAACATTCTCGGTTTCAGAGAGTGTGTTTAGGGAATCACAGCCTCTATAGAGGCTCCCAAAGAACTGACCCAGCTCTACACTTACATAGGTGATCGACCCATTAAGCGTAGTCTACTCTACCCCACTTGTTTTAATAACAAGATATAGGCATCATTAAAAGCATTAAGCTTATCCTAAATTCAATTATAAAAAGCACTTGGTTGCTCCATAGGAATGGGTTGGAGTCAATCTCCTAAGTGCTTACTCACGGAATCAAACATAACTAGCTTTTCCTCTTGAACTTAATATGTGGGATCTCCAGTCGCTAAGTGAGATTTCCATTAAGCTGACTTGGTATGGTTAGGCTTTTAGCCCCATTCCCCTTGATGCGTAGATTATACGCTCTCTACTCAAACTTTTAGTAAACGGATCCATTAATTTATTGATCGGTCACATATATTGCATACATATTGTCACATTTCCATGCTTGTTATCTAAATAAAATATATTAATAAGTCCTATTGTTCTTTATAAAATGTAGGCCCATTGCTAAAGGATAGGCCAGAGAAACGAGCCCAAATGCCCATTTAATTCAGAATAAATTTGAAATTAGGGAATCAGGGCAAATCTTGGCATATCAGAGAGGTTGAAAACTGGTTGAAATGAATCCTCCCAAATCAAGTGGTTGAAGCCAACAAATCAAAGATCATTTTGTCAAATCTGGGAGCTGCAACAGTCAATCCAACAAGACAAAAGGAAGCCCAAAGCCACGCCAACGGATTCTCCACCTGGATGTGGCCAATTGGCCACATCCAGGCCACGGATCCGCGGCTTCTTGGTGGAGATAAGGGGAGCGTTTGCTCCCCTTATCTCCTCACTCCCTTCCCTCTGAGATTTTGCCTATAAAAGTTAGGGTTTTGTACTGAAAATTTAGCGAGGACTAGGATTAAATTTATTGTTCATTTTTAGGGTTTAGGAACATTGTTAGATAGCTTGGAGAAGTTGCATCTCCTCTTTATTCTTTTTTTAGTTTAGACCAGAAAAGAGGAAAGAGTGGATTTGAGTGTGTAATTCGTCTTTGAAGTGACAATCAAAGGAGCTTCTACTTGCCATTCCAACTTAACTTGAATTCGGTATGTTTGTGTTTAATTTTCAATTTCTTATTTGTTTTCATTTCATAATGAGTAGCTAAATCGTTTTTTGGGCTCACTAAATGATGTTTTCTACCTCTTCTCTCTCAATTGAATTTGATGGAAGAACTCTCTTGAATCATAATGCCTAAAGTTAATTTTTATTCTAGAAAGCTCATGATGATGCTCTTCTTCTAAAACTTGGATTTTCAAGGCACAACTATTTGTAAATCATTTTTATTCCATACTTGTTTCCTCACGCTTGATGGTTTAACATTCTATTTTTAATGTTGCGTTAAGAAAGATCTCAAGATTTGATCTGAAATCATCTCATTTGTTTTACTTGAACACTAAAAGAAATTAAGCTCTTTTGCCTATGATAAAAGTGATGGACTAAAATTATTTTTGAGATAAGTAGTGAAGTAAATAAAATTAGTGAGCCCAGATCTTCTCTTTCTTATATTAAAATCAACCAAACAATTTTCAAGCTTTTTTAAATCACCTTCTCCAAAGCCTTCTCCAAAGTTGCAATTTCTCTTTTAATCATCTCCTTTTTTCCATTCTCTTTTCAATTAAAAAACGAGCACAATTCTTTGTTATTAAACGAAACACCGAAAAGCTTTTATCGCATTCCTCCTCGTGGATACGACCCGTTAGCCACAAGCTACACGGTAAATTTCTTAACTCTTTGATTTTTGCAATCAATTTTTGGCGCCGTTGCCGGGGAGGGAACGGTGTATTTGCTTTTTTTAACAAGTTTGGTGTGTTGTTTCAGGGACTTGAAAATTCAGATCTAACATTCAAGCTTTGCAAGAGAAGACTTGCAAATTCTGTGCCCCTACTCTCGAAAGTAGGAAACAGAATTTCAAGAAATTGCGTTGCAAAAGTTGAAAATTTCATTGGACTACTAAAACTCTTTTTTGCAGGACATATTACTCGCAAAAAATTAAGTTTTTGTACGTTATATTCTTGCTATATCTGCTATCCACCATCCCTGTTTTAATCCAATAGTAATTTGAGTGATTGTTAATTGCTTAAAAAACGTTTAGACTTGCATTCTAAGCATTTGTCTAATTACGTTTATTTTACAATTACTGCTGAAGATAGCTGGAGACAAGGTATGTATGCATGGCATATAGTTTAGAAAACATTCTTGAGTGATATTTGCTTTTGAATGCTACTTTTCTATATCTTGCACACTTTGCACAAATCAATTCTAAGGGAAAAATCCAAGTCAAGATAAGATGGGGAAGTCATTACCCTTCCTTAGCCTACAAACCATCTCCAAGCACGCACAACCTAAGCCTAAGTAAAATCTGATAGACGTTGGCCTTAGGGACATCTCGAACTCATTAGGAGATTATCCTAAGGGGGAAGGTGTTGGAATTTGACTTCTGCCAAATCAGTGTCTAGGAAGGGGATTAAGGGCTGAAAGCCCGAAGGTTGGTAGTTATTTAATTAAGGAACGTCTTTGATGGATAACCTCCCACCAATCTTGTCCTGACCTGGCTGATTAGCTTGTGGTCAAAGTCTGCATTATACCTCCAGTGGACAATCAACCAGTTAGGAGTTGTCTAGGTCAAGGTTACCTTAGACTAGGCTTGGTTGTTTTCTCTTCTTGACTATTGGTGAACTTGTTTGTGATTGTGTTTGTGTATGCAAGTGTGGTCAAGAGACCCTAATTCATCTAGGTTAACTAGAAACACATCACCACCCAAGTTCGAAACAAGATCAGATTCGGTTATGGATCAACCGACATCTTTGCAGGATAGGTTTTATCCCATTAGAACATCACTTCCTTCCTGCATCCAACTTCATCAGTTGGTGAACACAACTTTGAGCTTAAGCCACAGTTCATCAATACACTCCCTAAGTTCCATGGCTTAGAGTCCGAAGATGCTTATTTCTTCATAAGAGAATTTGAGGAAGTATGCTTAATGATGAAAATCCCACACCTTGCAGATGATGCTATTAGGTTGAAATTTGTCCCATTTGCTCTTAAGGACTTAGCCAAGAAATGGCTCTACAGCTTAGCGGCCGGCTCCATCACATCTTGGGATGGTTTCATCAAGGTCTTCTTGAAGAAATTCTATCCAATCCACAAGACCGCTCTCGTTAGGAAAAACATCATGCAGTTCAAGAAAGAACCTAGTGAACCGTTTTGGAGGTACTTTGAACGCTTCAAAGACCTCCTTGTCCAATGTCCTCATCATGGAATAGAGAAATGGCGACAATGCCAAATTCTTTATGACGATTTAGACTACTCGACCAAGACCCTCTTAGAAAGCATGTGCCAAGGGGGGATTCTTGCAGAAGGATGAGCCTGAAGAATGGGATTTATATGAGAATCTAGCTCAAAAGACCATCCAATGGGAACCTACTAGTGAAAGCTCTAGAAATCCAAACTCTATCTCTTCAAAAGGAGGTCTCCATTCGATTGAATCATCCATAGCTAACGAGGCTAAGTTAGCTAACCTAGCGAGAAGACTGGAAGTTTTAGAAACTAAGGAACCAAGTCTAGTCAATCAAGTCAGCCCGAACCAATTTCCAACTCCGGGTTGTACTTACTGTCAGGCCATGAATCATGTGTTTGAGGAGTGTCGTGTATTTCAAGCTCACCAACACTTTTTGAACCGATGAATGCGGCCTTTTCAAGGCCGAACAATGATCCTTACGCCCCAACGTACAATCCTGGCTGGAGAAATCACCCAAATTTCTCATGGAACCAACAAAAAAATGACCACCCACGGTCAAACCATGCAAGCCACTTCCATCATTCCAATAATTCTTCCAATCATTAACCTAACTTTTTCAATCACCCTCACAATTCTCCTAACAATTTTTCAAATTATCAACAAAATTTTCTCAACCAAGCTCCACCATCTTCCTTCCAGAATCCTCAACTCGAAAGGAGAATGACTGATTTTGAGAGAAATATGGAAAGGTATATGAAAAACCAAGATTCTCTCATGCAAACAATACAGAGGCTAGAGGGTCAAATGAGCCAGTTAGCCAACCCACAACATGAGAGGCAAAAGGTATCTTGCCCAGTCAACCAATTATGAATCCTAGGAATTCACAACAAGCTCATTTGGTTAAGGATCAATCACTGAATCAATGTAATGCTGTTCATACATTGAGGAAGAGAAAGAAAGTTGATAACCAAGTGTCAACACCACCTAATCCTAGTCAGCACAATCACACTTCAGCATCTACCTCATCTAATCCCACTCCTCCTAAATTTGATGAATCTAAAAAAGATAAGTCAACCAGTCATGTGCACCAGCCTATAGCACCATTTCCTAATAGGCTGAAAAACAAGCAAAATCTACACATGGATAAGATAATTGAGATCTTTAATCAAGTAAAGATAAATGTGTCACTTCTTGATGCCATCCAACAAGTCCCATCTTATGCTAAATTTCTTAAGGACATGTGCACCAAGAAGAGAAAGACTAATGTACCTAAAAAGGTCTTCTTAGCCACTAACATTAGTGAGCTACTATCGGGTCTGATCCCTGTTAAGTACAAGGATCTAGGTAGTCCAACCATTGCCTGCACAATAAGACAAGCCGAGATTAGTCGTGCACTTCTTGACTTGGGGGCAAGTATCAACTTGCTTCCATTCTCAGTTTATCAACAACTCGGGTTGGGCGATCTTAGTCCAACTCGAGTCACTATCCAACTGGCTGACCGTTCAGTGAAAGTTCCAAAAGGGGAGATTAATGATGTCCTTATCCGGGTTGGGAAGTTTATTTACCATGTTGATTTCATAGTTCTAGAGACACAACCCGTGTCTAACTCCAATCATAGGGCTCAAACTCCTGTTATCCTAGGGCGACCATTCCTTGCTACTGCCAATGCCATCATCAATTGTAGGAATGGGTTCATGAGGTTAACTTTTGGGGACATGACTAGAGAAGTCAATGTCTTCAACCTAGAAAAACAACCTCGTAAGATAAGAGATCAAACATTTGAGGTAAACTTTGTTGAAAATAATTGTGATGAAGAGAGTGAAGATAGAGAAGATGAGTCACTGTTTCTTAATGAATTATTTAAGAATGAATGCGATTATCTTAATGAGAAGGCATATGTCGGAGATCCTAATGTTAAAGTACTCTTTAAAAAGGGGAAATTTGATTTGAATATCTTCACTTTCGATGAGCTAACCAATAATGTATCGCATGAGAATATAATTCAAGAACCTCCTATTGACATACTCTTTGAAAACCTCTTTGAAGAAGAACTCATGTGTTTGGATGAATCAACTAGGGATCTTTTGGTTAATTACACATCTGTATGGGAAAGTGTTGACCTAAGCTTTGAGGAGATATATGGAACTGAGTTAGAATTCCTAGGCATTCATAGTGAGGAAGTTCCAACTGAGAAGTGTGGTGGTGATCAATTTTTGAATAATGAATGTAGAAATATGAGAAAGAAAAACCTAAAGAAGTTGAGACTGGGGAGGAAGAGAGCTAAAATGACAGAAAAATTGGCCTCCCCACTATGCCCTATAAAGAGGACCCATTGGAATGACAGGAAGAGAGCTAGAGGGATAAGGCCGAAAAAGATCTAGGTGTGGGAGAAACTTGATGTTGTACATATTTCTGTATAATATATGCACCTCTTTTACATTTCATTACATGCATGTATACATTTCTTTCATACATTGGGGACAATGCATGAGATAAGTGTGGGGGAGAGCTCTAACATGACTAGTAAAAAAAAAAAGTATATATGTAAAAAAAAAATGTATATAAATATAAAAAAAACTTTTTGAAAAGTAAGAACAATATTTTGATATATTTTTGTAAGAAATTAAGTCAATTTTAAGGAATAGAAAAATCATAATTAGGATTTCTTACACTTGGTCAAAATAAGATGGCTTGTTTGATTTTTAGGGTTAGAAAGAAAATTTGTGGAAGTAATTTAGTCTTGATATTTACCTTAATGAAATATGCACAATAAATACACTTACACACTTAGGGTTTAAAAACAAAGACTCTTATGCCTTATAAAAAAAAGTATTTATATAAAAAAAGAAAAAAAATAATAAACAAATTTAATTATTGATTAGCTAGGTGCTTTGGCCTAAGCAAGCCTTGGTATTTATGCAAAAGATAATTTGATAAGTTTGAAAAAATATATATATAAAAATCCTCTGATTAAGCTGTGTATTTGTTCCTCATGAAGCATAAGTATTCACGCCTAAAAGGGGTACATTTTATAAATAAAAACCTTGGTTTCGTGGCCTTATCTGCTCGAGTGTTTAAGTCCTTAGGGGTGTTTTCTCACCTGGTGCCCTAAAAACTGTCCGGTTTGGGTGTCACCGACTAAAGGCTCGTTACATGGGCAGATTAGAAAGCACAATGAAATTGTGAAATAAATTCCACCAAAAATAAATATAAATAAGGCATAGGAGTTAATGTTAAAGAACCTTTAGTCAAACTTCACAGTCACGATGATGCATATGACTCAGGGTAAAGTAATAGACTAGATGAGAAAGACAATTTGACTCCTTACTTTGATTGATGACATGTTTTTGGAATGGAGACTAAGTTTAGAAATGAAAATTTTGATATCCCTATAACTTATAGATTACTTAAACTCTCACAAATATACTTCAAATATTTTCTCTTTTCAAAATGCTTTTCGAAAATACTAACTTTTTTCTCTTTCTTTATGGATTTTGTGGGTGCAATCCACTGAAAACCCTCACGAGACAAAACTCGTCCTCTAGGGGTAACCTAGAGGTTTAACGGCTTGTTGCACATGCTCATGCAATCGAGTGACCTGCGAAAGTGGTCTAATAATTGATTAAGATTAGTTTTGATATTTTGCTCGAGGGCGAGCAAAAGATAAGTGTGGGGGTGTGATCGGTCACATATATTGCATACATATTGTCACATTTCCATGCTTGTTATCTAAATAAAACATATTAATAAGTCCTATTGTTCTTTATAAAATGCAGGCCCATTGCTAAAGGATAGGCCAGAGAAACGAGCCCAAAAGCCCATTTAATTCAGAATAAATTCGAAATCAGGGAATCAGGGCAAATCTTGGCATATCAGAGAGGTTGAAAACCGGTTGAAATGAATCCTCCCAAATCAAGCGGTTGAAGCCAACAAATCAAAGATCGTTTCGTCAAATCTAGGAGCTGCAACAGTAAATCCAACAAGACAAAAGGAAGCCCAAAGCCACGCCAACGGATTCTCCACCTGGATGTGGCCAATTGGCCACATCCAGGCCGCGGATCCGCGGCTTGTTGGTGGAGATAAGGGGAGCGTTTGCTCCCCTTATCTCCTCACTCCCTCCCCTCTGAGGTTTTGCCTATAAAAGTTAGGGTTTTGTACTGAAAATTTAGCGAGGACTAGGATTAAATTTATTGTTCATTTTTAGGGTTTAGGAACATTGTTAGATAGCTTGGAGAAGTTGCATCTCCTCTTTATTCTTTTTTTAGTTTAGACCAGAAAAGAGAGAAGAGTAGATTTGAGTGTGTAATTCGTCTTTGAAGTGACAATCAAAGGAGCTTCTACTTGCCATTCCAACTCAACTTGAATTCGGTATGTTTGTGTTTAATTGTCAATTTCTTATTTGTTTTCATTTCATAATGAGTAGCTAAATCATTTTCTGGGCTCACTAAATGATGTTTTCTACTTCTTCTCTCTCGATTGAATTTGATGGAAGAACTCTCTTAAATCATAATGCCTAAAGTTAATTTTTATTCTTGAAAGCTCATGATAATGCTCTTCTTCTAAAACTTGAATTTTCAAGGCACGACTATTTGTAAATCGTTTTTATTCCATACTTGCTTTCTCGCGCTTGATGGTTTAACATTCTATTTTTAATGTTGTGTTAAGAAAGATCTCAAGATTTGATCCGAAATCATCTCATTTGTTTTACTTGAACACTTAAAGAAATTAAGCTCTTTTCCTATGATAAAAGTGATGGACTAAAATTATTCTTGAGATAAGTAGTGAAGTAAATAAAATTAGTGAGCCCAGATCTTCTCCTTCTTATATTAAAATCAACCAAACAATTTTCAAGCTTTTTAAATCACCTTCTCCAAAGCCTTCTCCAAAGTTGCAATTTCTCTTTTAATCATCTCCTTCTTTCCATTCTCTTTTCAATTTAAAAACGAGCACAATTCTTTGTTATTAAACGAAACACCGAAAAGCTTTTATCTCATTCCTCCTCGTGGACACGACCCGTTAGCCACAAGCTACACGGTAAATTTCTTAACTCTTTGATTTTTGCAATCAGTTATCTTTTAACGCCACAAAGTCAAGAGATAATTCTATTTGAGAGCAACTGCCTAACGATATTATGTCTTCAATGAATGCGTTTAGACTTACCATTATATATAAAATTTTGTGCCCTAAATATCGCTGCTTGATTATCGCAGTGAATGCATATTGCGGGCACTAATTTACGCCATAAAGGTATATCCTCCAGAATTTTTCAAAGCTATTCTACTTCTTCTTCAGCCTTATCCAAGGTTATAAATTCTGATTCCATTATGAAATATGCTATGCAAGTTTATTTGGAGGATTTTCAAGATACAGATGCATCTCCGAGAGTAAAGATGTATCCGTTAGTTGATTTCAATTCCTCGAAATCTGCAATTCAGTTTGCATTACTGTACCCTTCAAGTACATGTGGATACTTTTCATATCTCAAGACATACTCTTTGGTATTCTTCAAGTAGCCCACAACTCATAATAGGGCAGTCCAATGGTCATCACTATGACTACTAGTATACATACTCAATTTTCTTACAGCGTAAGCTATATCGCGTCTAGCATAATTCATTAAATACATTGGACTTTCGATGATTTGAGAATACTCCAAATGTCACTTTCAGATCTTGTATTCTTGCGAAGGTGGATATGTGGGAGAAAAGAATTTGCATTTCCTTTGATATCATATTCCTTGAATCATACTATCATCTTGTCAACATTATGTGACTGAGATAAACTGATAGTGTTCTTGTAATTTTAATTCTTAAAATTACATCAACAACCCCTAGATCTTTCATGTCAAAATTGTTGGATAACATTCTTTTTGTAGATTTAATAGCCTCATTATTAGTCTCAAGTATCAACATGTCATCTACATAAAGACAAATAATTGAAAATACACCTAGAGGGGGGGTGAATAGGTGTGAATGCTAATCTAATGATCTTTTTAAACTTAAGTTAATATGAGTGATGCAACGATCTCTCAAAACACGACTAGGAGCCGAATACCCCTTGCGAGGTTCTGAACTCCGTCCTCCCAATTCCCCTTGAATGGGTTAGAGGTGCGCAATGCAACCGTGTTGTATGAGATATGATCGAACAAGTAAAGAATGAAATGCTATGATGAAACACACACACAACCAATCCAAGCAACCAAGGATATAGCAATATCAAGCACACACAATCAAGCCAAGCATATAATAATGAATTGCAATATAAAGATGCAAGGCAACACAAGCAAGTATATAATAAGTATGAAATGAATGATGCTTGTAAGAAATGAATGCTTGCACAAA
Source organism: Agave tequilana (assembly GCA_038442645.1). NCBI lineage: Eukaryota > Viridiplantae > Streptophyta > Magnoliopsida > Asparagales > Asparagaceae > Agave > Agave tequilana. The sequence goes on from JAVJIF010004190.1 coordinate 153,747, forward strand.
TGTAAAGAGAGAGAGTTAGAGATATTTGACAATCGCAAACACAAGGATATGATTCGAGGTTCGAGCCCCTAGCTCTACATCCCCGCCTACACCACCGTGTAGGATTTCTAATCCACTATAGGAGCCCCTAACTCCTTTCTCAACTTACAATGCCACCGAGGCAATACAACACACAATCCACCTCTACCGAAGAGGGATACGGCCCGTAGCCAACCACAACAAATGCCTCTCCTTAAGAGGCTCACAAACCAATCACCCGATCACCTCTACCGAAGAGGGATTCACAAATAAAAGGGTGTTTACAACAAGTGGTTCCTAAACCACAAACTCTCTTTTCTTTCTCTTTCTTTCTTTTCCACAAAAACAAAGATCCTAATAGTTTAGGATAGAAGATAGCTCAAGTGTGGAAACTAGGTGTTTTGGAAAACAAGCAACAAAGAAAAACACTTGGGAAATTTCTTGTAAAAGATAGAGAATGAATGCCAATACAAAAATCCCAAATTCCAATTTCTTTGATTTTTCCAAAACCCAAATCAATAAAGATGAGAAGTTAAAAGCACTAAAACTCTTTTTAAAACTCTTTTAAACTCTGCTGAAAACCAGAAATTTTTCTCTTAAAAACCTTAGCCAAAATCCCAAATGAATAGGGTATATATAGGCCAAACCAGAAAACTAGCCGTTAGGCTGATGTGGCAATTCTGACAGCCACCGGTCGACCGGCCCGGTCGACCGGCAACGGTCGAAAATATGACCGTTGGGGCTTCGGTCGACTGCCAGTCGACCGACCAACAAGGAGGAAACACAATTTCCTTCTATCGGTCGACCGACCCAGTCGACCGAAAAGATACAGAGAGCAGACTCTCTATATCGGTCGACTGGGTCCGTGACCCGGTCGACCGACGGACATGCACAGCCTGTGCATATCCGGACACAGCAGCCGGTCGACTGTCCCGGTCGACCGGTCTGCCTGAAATACAGTTTTTCTGGGCAGATTTTTGAGATAGAAAATTTGTAAAAAAATCTTTTAACACTTCTAAAAAATCCACAAAAATATGTTTTATCATTTTACTTGAAAACTAAACTTGTGATAAAAATTTCAAGACATATATCAATCATATCAATTCATTTTTGTGTCTTGCCAATTTTATCATAAGTAAAACTTGTATTTTTATCAAACTAGATTTTTCCAAAACATGAATAGGAATGTCAAAATAAGTTTGTCTATAAGTTAAGCATGTATGTATAACTAGAAAACATCTACTATACATATAAATCATGAAAACTTGTTTTGATCCAACTATTCATAAAATCACACATTAAAACATAAAACGTGTGTGTTGTGCACTTGAGCATATCAACTAAACTAAGCTTTACAAATGGATCTAAAACACTATCTAAACTAGGATACCTAAGTCTTGCTTGTAGATCTTCTATCTTCAAGTAGACTAGCTCCCAAACCGTGATCTTCCAAGTGCAAAGGTATAATCTTGAGGCTTTGACACCGGAATCACCATGATAAGCTTCCAAACACCTTGTTGAAGCTATCTCCCAAACTAATATCTTGCTAATGATCTGAAACTTAGAAACACAAGAATATTAGTAAACATAACTACATGAGTTGATCATCATCAAAACTAGAGTGGAAGGCCTTTGGGCCAACAATCTCCCCCTTTTTGATGATGACAAAACTCATGGAGTTATATATGCATGGATTAAAGTTAAGCTTCAAAGAAGCTCCCCCTTAACTCATGCATAAACAAATAAACAATAATATGCAATGCATGACAATGCATATAAACATGGTACTCTAGATACTAATGGAATATTCAACATAAACTATGTTCTAGATACTAATTTAACCAAACAACATGCAATGCTTAATGTTCTAGATATCAATAAAAACAATCATTTTAAACAAGATACCAATTTAAACAATATAAACAATATACCAATTAAGCAAGGAATACCAATTAAGCAAGGAATTCATGCATATATTAAAAACATAAACACAAATTCTTCTCCCCCTTTTTGTCAATCATCAACAAAGGGGTAAATAGCAAAATCAAACAATTTTTTTTTAATTCTTAAAGCAAATACATGCATACAAAGTCATGCATATAAGTTACAAAACAACCAAAGTCTTCTCCCCCTTTTTGTCCTAATCAAGGAACCAACAAAGGGTTAAAATCATAAAAACAATATTTTCTCCCCCTTTTTGTCAAAAACAAAAAGATCAAGAAGGGGTAATCCAAACATTCATAACAACAATGATACCAATTCAAGATATGACAATAAAGTGCATATTGATACCAATTGAAGTAAAACATATAGCAATGTAAATCAAAAGTATATATTTTTGTTAAACAAAATTTTGAGATACCAATTAAAAACACTCAACATAAACATCTTGATATCATTAAGAGAAATATGTTCTTTTAAACACATGATACCAATTTGAAAACTTTGAGATCAATAATGTTAAAATATAGTTTCAATTTTAACATAAAGCAAGGGAGTGAGAGTCAAATCCCAATTGAAAAGACAACATCAAATTTTCTCCCCCTTTATGAAATACCAACTAAAATAATGCATAGTCTTGATACCAATTTAAAGTAATCAATTTAAACACAATTGAAACTCAAGCACTAGCATAAACAAAAATATATGTATGAAAATTAGATACCAATTGACATTGATATTCTTGAAAGAGTAAGCATACATATACAAAATTTATATGAGTATACAAGAAGATCAAAATTGACACCAATTGAAAGAGTTCAATGATACCAATTGAAATAACAAGCATGGTATATCTCATATTACAAAGAAGAATTCGAACTAGTTAAAAATGGAAAGTTTTGTAAACTAGTACGAAATCCTTCAAGCAAGGAATAAAACAAGATTATTTTTCATAGAAATGAAAATCACATAATAATCATTCACTCTAATCAATAAAGCACAACTCATGAGAAACAAAACATGAGTAAGGTAGTAATTACGAGTGTATAACTAACATGTGAAAATCAATTATGAAAAATATTTCATTAAGCTCTTTTAATTCCTTTAAACAATAATACTTATCTAAAACAAAAGATCATAGAACTACTTAATCTTCAAGGCATATGTATGTCTAGTATAAACTAAGGTATACATACATATCCAAAATACAAACGAGTCCACAAAGTATATACATGAAGGCACGTGGCTCAAAAAAGGAATGTATATGTATAGGATTAGTTTGAACTAGATGGACATATACATGAAGTAAAACTTAAATATGAAAACACGAAAAACCAATTTTCATTAACTAATTTCATTTCAAGGTATATGTATAAATTGTCAACACAATAAGTATACATACATATCCTAAACACAATTGAGTCCATATATAAGGATTTGCATGAAGGGCAAAAGACTCAAGGATTATACATGTATATCTTAATGTTTTGGCAAAATAAACATATACACGAAATTAAAACTCATATAAATTAAAAAATATGAATACAAGTCTAAAATATATGAATCATCAAAACTAGACTATACTCATACAACTAATGGGAACAAATAAGCATTCAACCCAATCATATATAGATTTATTTGTGTCCCACTATATGTATAGGTATATAACTAGTCTTAATGAAGACTAATACTTAAACAAGTAATCAAATCATTAAGCACAAGACAAACACGAATATCATTTTGTTAAAACAAAACACATAAATTCATCAAAATTCTTTTATTTTGTGAACCAACTTCTAGGTATATGTATGATCCATCCAAATCTAACAATATGCATACATATCCCAACCATAAACGAGTCTATTAAAAATATTTGCATTGAAGGCAAAAGACTCATGGGTATACATGTATATTTATTAGGTTTGAATTTAAAATACATATACATGAAGTAGAATCATAAAAATAGGTATGACAAGTATAAATAAAGGAATCATCAAAACTAGCCTATACTTGTGCACATAGTGGGTACAAATGAGCATGAAGGGCAAAACATATATAAGTCAATTTGTTCTCACTAAGTGTACATGTATACATGCAAGTTTTGATAAAATCTACATTTAAACATGTATATACCACATGAAGCACAAAACACATATAAAACAACATGATACAACTAAAACATGAAACAAACGTTCATATGATCAATATGTATATGCATATGCATTAGATCTAGGATATACATATTAGATCAAAAGTGAGATCACACAAATATAAATCTATATTGAGCATGGGTGTCTCTAAACAACTAAGCATGTATATCACTAATCTAATGAACATGATATAACATAGTGAACATTAAACAATGACATGCTATAAAACAAATGATATGAACATGTAAACAATAATAAGGAGTTAGGAATTGTTACCAAAGCCTTAGAAGGCAACTTTCCTTGTCTCCAAAACATGGTGGTTCTTTCCACCAAATCTTCTCCCTTGAAAGTGATGCATCCAAAAAGTATTCTTTAAGCATGGAACACATCCACTCCAAGGTGCCAACACTCTCACGTCATGTGAGAGCCCTCACCTACATCAAAAATTGGAGGGGTGGTCTTTGGTACCCATTGTCTTTTGGGTCCATGGGGGTTAGTCCCTTCTCTAACCCAAACATATTTCTTTGCTAAATTTGGAGTATTTAATCTATCATAGCAAAATTTAGCAAGATGGCCTTTTCGACCACAATGTGTACAAGTGTACACATGAGCATACATAGTGTTAGGATGGTGTCCGTGAGGAGCATGTGTATGCCGTGGAGGGTGTGCATGCATGAAGGATGGAACTTGTTTCTTTCGAAGCAAAGTTTCCAACCGTGTATGATTCATAGCACATTGGCTCATAGTGGAGCCCAAACAATCTACCTTCTTCTTAAGCATGGATATATCATTGTTAATCCTAGAAGAAGAGGTACATGCATTAGGTAGTCTAGATGATGAGGCTACACTAGCATGGCAAACATGTGCATCCATCTTATGTTGCAAAACAATATTTTTCTCTAAGCAAATATTTAAATCATTTGAAATGGAAATGATTTTATTTTTCAAAGCAACATTCTCTTTTAAAATAAAATCTACTTTTGAAGTCAAATTTTCATTTTTCTTCAAAAGAACATGGCAATCATTTTTATTTTTCAAAAGTTCATTTTCTTTAAGTGCAAGGTCAAGTTGAGATTTTAATGAATCCTTCTCATTAGCAATCTCCTCTTTCTCTTGCAAAACAATATCAAGTCTAGCAATCAAATTTTTGTTTTCATTATTAATGCCTAGACTTTTCTTTTTCAAAATGTTATACTTCTCAATTAATTTTTCACAAACTAATGAAAGTTCTTCATTCAAAGCATGGGGATCAATATAATCATTAGAAGAACTAGCACTATCATCACAATCTAATAGAGTTTCCGATTGTACCTCAAGGGAGTCATTCCCTTGGACCATGAAGCATTGGGAATCGGATTCTCCACTAGATTCCTCTTCCTTTTGGATTTGTTCTTGAAGCCCGGAGGTAGCGGTTGTGGTTGTCAATAAATTCCACACTACAAAAGCGGAATCAATATTAGAAACATGTAAAAGATAATCTTTAGGCAATGTGTTTCTAATAGCCTCTAGGGCTTGTGCATTGGCCCTTATATGAATGAGGTTACCAAGATAGCATTTCTTGGTAGCCGCAAGATAAACATGTAAACCTAGGGTTTGTAGGTAAATGGACATCCTAGTCTTCCAAACAAGAATGTTGGAAGCATCATACATAGGTGGGGTCATGAAGTCCATGGTAAACTATATGTGTGCAAATGAACAAATGCAAATGTAGATTAGCAAGCAAATGGATCACTCCTAGGATGTTAAGCCTAATATCAGGAGCACTAGCTCTGATACCAATTGAAAATACACCTAGAGGGGGGGTGAATAGGTGTGAATGCTAATCTAATGATCTTTTTAAACTTAAGTTAATATGAGTGATGCAACGATCTCTCAAAACACGACTAGGAGCCGAATACCCCTTGCGAGGTTCTGAACTCCGTCCTCCCAATTCCCCTTGAATGTGTTAGAGGTGCGCAATGCAACCGTGTTGTATGAGATATGATCGAACAAGTAAAGAATGAAATGCTATGATGAAACACACACACAACCAATCCAAGCAACCAAGGATATAGCAATATCAAGCACACACAATCAAGCCAAGCATATAATAATGAATTGCAATATAAAGATGCAAGGCAACACAAGCAAGTATATAATAAGTATGAAATGAATGATGCTTGTAAGAAATGAATGCTTGCACAAATGTAAAGAGAGAGAGAGTTAGAGATATTGACAATCGCAAACACAAGGATATGATTCGAGGTTCGAGCCCCTAGCTCTACATCCCCGCCTACACCACCGTGTAGGATTTCTAATCCACTATAGGAGCCCCTAACTCCTTTCTCAACTTACAATGCCACCGAGGCAATACAACACACAATCCACCTCTACCGAAGAGGGATACGGCCCGTAGCCAACCACAACAAATGCCTCTCCTTAAGAGGCTCACAAACCAATCACCCGATCACCTCTACCGAAGAGGGATTCACAAATAAAAGGGTGTTTACAACAAGTGGTTCCTAAACCACAAACTCTCTTTCTTTCTCTTTTCTTTCTTTTCCACAAAAACAAAGATCCTAATAGTTTAGGATAGAAGATAGCTCAAGTGTGGAAACTAGGTGTTTTGGAAAACAAGCAACAAAGAAAAACACTTGGGAAATTTCTTGTAAAAGATAGAGAATGAATGCCAATACAAAAATCCCAAATTCCAATTTCTTTGATTTTTCCAAAACCCAAATCAATAAAGATGAGAAGTTAAAAGCACTAAAACTCTTTTTAAAACTCTTTTAAACTCTGCTGAAAACCAGAAATTTTTCTCTTAAAAACCTTAGCCAAAATCCCAAATGAATAGGGTATATATAGGCCAAACCAGAAAACTAGCCGTTAGGCTGATGTGGCAATTCTGACAGCCACCGGTCGACCGGCCCGGTCGACCGGCAACGGTCGAAAATATGACCGTTGGGGCTTCGGTCGACTGCCAGTCGACCGACCAACAAGGAGGAAACACAGTTTCCTTCTATCGGTCGACCGACCCAGTCGACCGAAAAGATACAGAGAGCAGACTCTCTATATCGGTCGACTGGGTCCGTGACCCGGTCGACCGACGGACATGCACAGCCTGTGCATATCCGGACACAGCAGCCGGTCGACTGTCCCGGTCGACCGGTCTGCCTGAAATACAGTTTTTCTGGGCAGATTTTTGAGATAGAAAATTTGTAAAAAAATCTTTTAACACTTCTAAAAAATCCACAAAAATATGTTTTATCATTTTACTTGAAAACTAAACTTGTGATAAAAATTTCAAGACATATATCAATCATATCAATTCATTTTTGTGTCTTGCCAATTTTATCATAAGTAAAACTTGTATTTTTATCAAACTAGATTTTTCCAAAACATGAATAGGAATGTCAAAATAAGTTTGTCTATAAGTTAAGCATGTATGTATAACTAGAAAACATCTACTATACATATAAATCATGAAAACTTGTTTTGATCCAACTATTCATAAAATCACACATTAAAACATAAAACGTGTGTGTTTGTGCACTTGAGCATATCAACTAAACTAAGCTTTACAAATGGATCTAAAACACTATCTAAACTAGGATACCTAAGTCTTGCTTGTAGATCTTCTATCTTCAAGTAGACTAGCTCCCAAACCGTGATCTTCCAAGTGCAAAGGTATAATCTTGAGGCTTTGACACCGGAATCACCATGATAAGCTTCCAAACACCTTGTTGAAGCTATCTCCCAAACTAATATCTTGCTAATGATCTGAAACTTAGAAACACAAGAATATTAGTAAACATAACTACATGAGTTGATCATCATCAAAACTAGAGTAGAAGGCCTTTGGGCCAACAATAATGATACATGCATTTTCAACTGTTTTAGTGTAAACACACTTATTGTATTTTTTGATAGTGAATCATCTTTGATCTCACTATCGAATTTCTCATGCCATTGTTTTGGAGCATGTTTAGACCGTATAAAGAATTGACCAGTTTACACACTTTGTATCATTGGCCCTTAACTATAAATCCTTCAGGTTTCTTCGTATATATTTCTTTATTTAATTTACCATTTAGGAATATAGTCTTGACATCTATTTGATGGATATCTAAGTTGTGCAATACTGCAATCGCAGTTAACATCTGAATGAATGTTATTCTTGCTGGCGAATAACTATCGAAGTACTCAAGTCTTTTTTTTGTTGATAACCCTTGGCTGCTAACCTAACCTTGTACTTATTGATAGATCCATCGAGTTTTAATTTTTTTAAAATTCACTTATTCCCGATTGGTTTACTGTCAGGAGGCAAGTTTGACAATTCTCAAGTATGGTTGCTTAGGATGGATTTTGTTTCGTTGTTTACAGTTTCTTTTCATATTTGTACTTATGGGGTAGACATAGCCTCCTTAAATATTTGAGGCTCGCTTTCAAGCGCATATGCCACGAAGTCTGAACCAAAAGATTTTGAGATTTTGGATCTTTGACTTCTTCTTGGTTCAACTTTTTCATTAACTGTTAGTTCACTGGGCCCTTCATCCCTGAACGTCATTTCATGTATTCTTTTCCCAAAAGTCTTGTCTTCTTCTCATTACTATGAAATGATGTCTTCAAATATCACAGTATCTCTGAATTCGATAATCTTGTTTACATGAATATTGAGTTTTTCTAATTTGTATACCAGAAATCTATAGGCAATGCTATTCAAGGCATAGCCTATGAAAACGCAGTCTATTATTTTTGACCCCAACTTAGTCTTTTTAGGTAGTGGTGTCGGTATCTTTGCAAGGCACCCCCACATTTTGAGGTAATGGTAGGAATGAGGCCTTTCGTACCACAACTCAAATAGAATAAGAACAAGTTTCTTATAGGGTACCCTAATTTATGGTTAATAGGGCTTCCCCCAAAAGTTATGCGGTGATCCAGAACTTATGAGTATGAAATTTATTATCTCTTTTTAAATTCTATTTTTTCTTTCAGCAATCTCATTCTGTTAAGACCAAGTTTCTTGTAGGGTACCCTAATTTATGGTTAATAGGGTTTCCCCCAAAAGTTATGCAGTGATCCAGAACTTACAAGCATGAAATTTATTATCTCTTTTAAAATTCTTTTTTTCTTTCAGCATTCTCGTTCTGTTGAAGAGTGTATAGTACTATGATATTGGTGGTTTATACTAAAGTTAGCACACAACTTATTGAATCCACTTGATTCATATTCTACGCCTTCGAGATAGAAAGGGGAGCAGACATCATAGTCAGGTTTGACACACTTAGTACCCCACTGGAACTCTCTTGATTAGTATTAGTCATTTTCTACAATTCAAGAACTATAAAAGTTAGCAACTTCAACACGTGTCCTCGATAATTTTGAGGAAACTGAAAATTGTCAAAAATAACTTTCGTAAATAAATTCTTTAAATAGAAAAAGATCTCCTGTTAGTATTTTGTAAAGTAGGAATTATTAGTTACGAAATCTCTGTAAACAAAATTAAACCAATAATGCAACCAGCACTAAAAAATCACATTAATTGTCTTAAGGATGTTGGCTTTGACAACTAATCAAGATCACTGATCTAATTGGCCAGATCGGTGAAAATCAGGTGGGAGATTTTCTGTTCGATAGAAGTTCCTTAATTACATAATCACATTTCAATTCCCTTCCTTAGTTAAACACCAATTAGACTGGTATTAGTCAGTCGTAATATATGATTAAATATATTAATAGTAATATTTATGAAAATAAATATTTCAGCATAACCCTTGTAAAAAGAACGTTAGTTCAATTATACAGTATATGGAGTGAGGTACGCATATAGTGAATTTTTTTAAGACAATTATGTCTCCCGCTACAGTGCTAACGGGTTGCTGGACACTAGTTTCCCAAGATACAACACAAATTCACGATATTTGGATAACATTATCAAATAAATCGTACAGTCGACATAAATTAATCACTACCTTCACCAATTGGAACGCTCCCGGACTGCCGTTGGAGAACTAACAGATTCAGTCAAAGATTTTGAGTATATGTTCTCTAGTATTGTGTGTTGGATAGGGTTGAGGGGAGCGCTTTTTATAGGGCTCCCGGATTACTCTTGAAAGATGAGAAAGTTCGCACAAAAGACAGAGGAGCTGTTTGGATTGTTGGAGTAAACTGCCCGCCCGCCAACGGGTTGTCCAAAAAGAACCGGACCCAAAACGCCCACACCCCGGGGCAGGCGGCGCACGCGTGTGGGCACGGTTTCCCCTAAACACGACCGAAAACTCCAAGTACACAAAGGGCACGTCCTTTGTCCCTATCTTTTCATATTTAACTTTCCACACCATAGACAATGTGGAACTAAAGTGTTTTGATTTTTTTAGTCCCATTTAGCTATTGAATTACTCCAACTTCCGACTTGAATATTTCATTCATTCGGAAATAAAATTGAACATGTGAATATATCAAGTTCATCTGCAATGGAAGGAGAACACATTTCAACCATCACCCGTATGATTCTAGCAACGGGTCTCGCCTAAAATGCAGCTCGAAGATTCACTTGAAATTCCTCATTTTTCAACACCATATTCCTTTTTGAAGACTGTTTTTTTGAAGAGACAAGAGGGAAAGGCCTTTCAAGATGCAAAGTTATCGATCACTTCATGGATTTGAGACTCTTGATTGAACTTTTTCCTGCACACAAAATATAAAATATTAGATCTGAGAATTAAAGGTGTGCAAGTGCTCAATTCGAATCCGCGGTAGCAAAGGCTATGCGGGTCGTGATCCTCAGGGAGGGACTAGCGATGGAAGCGTTTATAAGATTCTCTAAAATTTTTATTTATTTTATTAGTTATGATGGTATTTACAAGGAAGTGTGGTGAAAAGAATTGAGAGAGATAGAGATAGAAATCTAAACTAAAGAAAGAAAGAAAGAAAGAAACACATACCACTTCGGTCTGCTTACCTTTTGAACCGTTGCGATGATTTACCTTTTCTTGGAAGGCGTACAAGCATGGCGTATAGGATCGTCCGCCTTCTTAATCTACACTATGAAATAAAAGACAACTATGAAGACCTGTTCATCGCCATAGGCCATCAAGGGCTCTTCTTCGGCTAGGTAGTCTCGAAGCAGTTGGTTCTCATGATGGGCAAGACATTAGAGAGAAAATAGAAGAAAGCAAATACTGAGATACACAAGATTAAACAAGAACAAAAAAAACAAAAATAATAAAAGAACAAAAACAAACCTCGATTCGATTATTAAACAATGGTGGAAAAATAAAACTTACACCGACTGTCACCATCAGTACAAGTAGATCCCTTCCTCTATGAGAACATCATCTCCTCTCAGTTTTTACAAAAAGGAAAAAAATAAAAATTACAATGGAGGAAAGAAAATCTAAACTACAAGAAGAAAACCTAAACCCTAGATTTGGCCCTCTGGCTCTGCCTCTGGACGCCCCTTCTCTGTTGCTCTGCAGGGGTATTTATAGGAGATATAGGAAGTAGAGTCCAGTACAACTCCTCAACGAAAACGCATCGCCAACCGCCTCAGGATTGCCGCGGAAACGCGGCACTTTTGTAGCCAAATGCCACGCGCTTCTCGCGTGGCATCCTCTGGTCCGTCCATCTGGGTTTATCCTTCTGGAAATTGTATCTAGGCTCTTCATCTTTGGATTGGATATAACTTGGGAATCAAGTTATCTAGATCCCAAATCTTTTATCCACGAATTTGTGATCTTAAATTCTCCTTCTTTACCTTTTATCCTCATCTGCAAGTGTTTAGGGTTGAATAGAAGTCTATCCTTCCCTCTTCTTTGATATTTGCAACTTTGGCCCTTGTGTATTTGCAATTTTGACATTTGGTATTTGTACTTTTGCACTTGGGCTTCAAACATGGGCTTTGGGCTCTTTTTAGGCTTTAATTCTTTCTTTTTATTATTTCGAGGCCTGCACACAATAAATTACAAAATATTAATAAATGTGCAGAATTAAATGAATAAATATGAAAATGTGATGGTAAATGTTATGATAAAAATGCATTTTTCACTACCAATCAACTCTACCCGTTATGCAAGTTTCAAAAAGCATTGTTGGGGAAAACTCTGTTAGTGCATTGAGATGTAAATCTGTAGTACATATTTTTTTCATCAATGCAAATTAAAACTTTATTGATCATAGGAGTACTTTGCATGTCAAAGACCCGGTTTCTGTATTTTGCTTAGCTAATGATGTATGGTAATGACGGAAAACTATGCTTGATGGAGTTATTCTGAATTCAATATGAAACATGTAACAAAATATTATTTTGGTCCAATGTGTATTATACTGAATTATTCTAGTTTTGCTCATGCTATGGAGTTATTGATGTTTTGAAATCTTAGAATTTATGAGATCTCTGTTTTTTTTCCCTTCTCCTATAAACAGTTAATGGGCTCTCTCGAAAAGCTAATGGGCCAGTCCAAAAAATGGGGATCATTTGAGCCGGCCCAATTAAAATCTGAGCAGGCCACTGCGCTTGCCCAACTTAGGGGCTATTTATTTCGCCGTAAAAGACGTAAAACTCTGTAATTCGTAAATGACTTGCAACCCAATTACAACTACGACATTTGTTTGAATCATAATTCGTAAAAGACTTACGCAACTCAACTACCACTCACTTGCAACCCAATTACCACTCACTTACAGCCCCTGTTACAGTTAATTTTGTGGTGATGCAAATTTGTATTATTTTTTATGTTTAATATTAAATTTTATTAATATTTAATATTTTTAATATTTATTTACAATATTAAAACTTTTTAAATCACCAAATAGTTAATTTTGTGGTCAATTTTTTCACTTACGACTTATACATTACGACAACCAAATACCGTAAAATACAATACACTTTCTCAATTATAACTTTATATTACCAATCAAATACCGTAAAATTTACATGTATGTAACTCATTTACAACTGTAAAAGATTTTACCAATTACGATTTACGAATTATGACCAATTAGGCTAACCAAACAGACCCTTAGTATGGTCAAGAACTGGCCCGGCTCATTCTCACCCAAACTTCCACTCTCGAGCATCTCTATGTGCTCTCGTTCTGCAAACACCTACAAAAATTAAATTGTGGCCTTCTTCTAAATTTATGTATGATATATTTCTCTTTTGCAAGTGATATATAGCAATCAAATAAGAAATTATGATCCTCGAAAACTTTTTGCAATTTCAATCGATATACTGAGCTTAAAATCCTTTTAATTAATGACAATAGTTTAAAATGCATGTTATCTAGGATATATATGAAACTAATTTAGGTCCATTAAATTTATTTTAATTTTTAAACCACTTCGTTCAACTAATTGCGGCACATAGTTTTGTTCAGATTCAGAGACGGTTCTAGTCCGATTCCAGTCGGTGTAAGAGACTAATTAAGTACTGAAACCAGGAAAAAAAAAAAAATCAAAAAAGGAAGAAAGAAAATTAATTCGAACCTGTTACTATAACCGACAGTCGGTGGCGCCGTTGTTTTGACCATATAATTTGTAGCCACAAGACCCGACTCTAATTTGGGCGTGTTTGGATGTAAGGAATCCGAGTGAAGTGAGGAAGTGGGGAAGTATAATTGCTCATTTCCCTATCTATCCAAACACCGGAAAAGGAAAATAAGAAAACCCCATTTTCCCTTTTTCATCTCTCTTTTACACAACCATTTTCTCACTTTCAGAGTGCTACAGTTAATTTTGTGGTCATGTAAATCTCATTTATAATAAGTTATAGCATAAAACAGTTAATTTTTTGGTCATGTAAATCTCACTTGCATTCTAATTACAATCTATTTTTATTTTTCTTAATTAATTTTTATTTTAATATTATTTTGCGGTCAACTTTGTGGTCAACTTTTCCATTTCCACTTTTCATTACCATCCAAACACCGGAAACGACAAAACATTTTCCAAACCACACTTCCCAACAACCATCCAAACACCAGAAAACTTACTACTCATTTCCCTTTTTCCTAAAAGAAATAAATCTTACTTCCTACTTCCTCACTTCACACCAATTCCTTAAATCCAAACAGTTTGTTGAAAATGTCTGACATTAAAAAGAAAAGAAAATAAATATTAAATAATCATGAGAGGAAACCGACGTGGGGGTTGCAAGCCTCTTGCTGTCTGCATATTCACGCATCAAAATAATGAATCCAAATTGGAGAATCTGCAGAGGATCAGGTGGTGTTATTTTCTGGATTCAGTGGAAGATTTTCTTCTTGACCAAAATTCTAGTGAAAATTTAAGTTCATGTTCTCTTTCATGCAGGCTTACAATTTTATAGATTCCATTTATTCTAATAAGTTTATGGGCAGTGTGCATTTAATATATTTTTTATGATTTTATATATGCATTTTCTACTTATGCATTTAAAATTCGAGTTACCATGTGTTTATTAAATTTTCCTCTTTCTTCTCCCTTCCCTTGCACTTCTCAATCTGCTTACTTCCTCGGTAAGGTTTTTATCTATTTTTTTTTACTATTTACTTAATGGAAAGAAGCTTTTGCGCTTGAGGCTGGGTGGTTTAAATAAAAAAAATATTAGTAGCTTGGCTGATAACACCCTTCTTTCTCGAGAGATATGGAACTGTAATTATTGCTAACGCTATGTTTTGGGTTTGGAACTGTAATTAATTGCTTTGTGGGCTTAGCCACTAGGAATTGATCTTCTCTCTGGCTTGGGATTTATGAAAGAAATATTACTTTCGGGAGCCTTTATCATAGGCTCAGTTTTGCTGGCTCTCAATGTTGTTTCCATCGGCTCAAGATTTCAGTTTGGTGAAAAATTGTGCGTAATGTTGCGCCTGACTTTGACAAACCCGAACACAAGGCTTGCTAAGCTTTTTTGAGGATAAAATGGAGCCTTAACCTCAGAGAAATATTATTAAAATAATTGTTAAGTTACAGGGAGTGAATGGCAAAAGTATTAAAAATTAGAGAAAATTACTTTTAGGTTCTCGGAGAGTTTGACTTGTGTCAAAAACTCTTGGAGTAAAAAATTGTGTCAAAAAGTCTCCCAATACAGGATTTAATTAATTCAAGTCTCCGAGTACGCTTTTCGTAGGCACGCAAGTCTTCAGCTCTATTTGAAAGATCAAAATGTTTTTATGATGTTGTTTTGTACTACAGACTCTTTGATGACAGTTATTTTGTACTTTTCAAGAAGCAATTATTTTTGTACAGTTCAAAATTTATGGAGCACTTGTTTTGTTGTCTACTTCAATTATTATTTGTCCACTACAAATTTTATTGTTAACTTGATCAAAATATTTTTAAAAATATTGAAATATTTTAAAAATAAAAATGAACGAAAAAAGGTAATTAATGACTCATTTTATAAAAATCATCTAATCTCTGGCGTTTAAAACAAAAATCATTTAACATTAAAATATTATTTATTTATTTTTTACTTATTTGTTTGTTCATCTTTTTTTTAATTTATATATATATATATATATATATATATATATATATATATATATATATATATATATATATATTATACTCCCTAAAAGTTAATATAATTTGTTCAGCTTGGAGACGGTGCGACAATCTCGTAGGCGGAAGCTCGGAGGCAGATGAATTTATATCATAAATTTATAATTCAGAGGCATACTGTCCACTTTTGAGTTTATGATATAAAAAGGCAGGACTAAAATTTATAAATCATACTGTCCACTTTTGAGTTTATGATATAACAAGACAGGACTAAAATTTATGAATCATATTGTCCACTTTTGAGTTTTTCTATCCACATATTAAATAATTTATCCACTTTCATAACTTTTGTCCACCGTTAAAAATTTGGATAAAAATGTATTAAAGTATACAACAATTGACGAAAGTTAGACATAAATTGACGAAAGTGGACAGAACGGGAGTAAGACATAAAAAAGAAAGAGTTGGATAGAAACTAACGAAAGTGGATAGAGAAAGTGTAAGGTGGACATAAAAGAGAAAGGTGGACAGAAATTGACAAAGGCGAACATAAAAGAAAAAGTTGGACAGAAATTGACGACGATGGACAGAAAGGGAGTAAGACGGACATAAAAGGAGAAAGTTGGATAGAAATTGACGAAGATAGACAGAAAGATATCAATGTGGATATAAAAGAACTTATTTTATGTCGTGCAGTATAGCATGGTGAATTACCAAGATGATCACATAAAAGTAGAGATATTCAAGCGAACTTATGCTCCATTGTTATATCCTATTCTCGATTTGGACAAGCTAAAAGCATCATTCTCCAATATTTGTCCACCTTAGTATGATTATGTCTACTTTTTTTTGACATTGTGTCCATATTTTCGAGTATATGCCCAAATTTCAGAATATATGTCCAAATTCGGAATATATGTCCACATTTCAGAGTATATGTCAACATTTTCAAGTAAATGTCCACATTTTCGAAAATATGTTCACCTTATGAAATATATGCCATTTTTTCTCATTGTTATCTAATGTATATACTTGGGTACTAACTTTGAAGCTAATCTTACTTAGTAATCAAATTGGAGATATGATATTTTTTATTTTGTATTTATTTATAAATTTTGAAATATATGTCCACATTTTGGAAATATGTCCAAAAATTAAGATATATATCCACCTTTTGGAATTGTAACGCCCCGATCCCGGCGGGTACGGAGACGTTACTGCAACGTATATACGCCGGTCAGAAATACCCTCACGTATATACGCTAAGCATCAGTACAGGCAAGAATCAGAATACGGAAGCACGTGGTACATAATACATTCCAAAAGTACAATTACAAAGTTATCACCAGAGGTGATCCAATATTACATAAATATTACATCACTGATATGCGCAATTGCGAGATTACAAGAAATGTACAAGTATGAACAGTACACGGGCACTCACGAGTTTACAAAAGGAAAACTCGAGAGGCACACAGGGGGGCCTAGAAGGATAGAGCTCTGGATGATCTACTGGAGATCCATGCTACCGCTGCGCCACTCTGATCAGCAATTAGGGGAATCCACACGCTCCAAGCTCCATGACCTGGACATGAGGATCCAGGGGAGTCAGATAGAACTCCCCAGGCGAGTGGTGATACAAAAGCAAGATGGCGTGCTGAGATAAGTACAAGTGTATCAATAAAACCGAATCATAATCATGCATTGAAAACCGTGTCGTGAGTATAAACATGCAGGAGCTAGTAGACATAGAACAAGTGATATCAAACAGGAAGTGTTCATGGTATGATAAGATAAGAATAGGAGACTGAAGGAATGGAATACAGGTGGTGAAGCAGGGTATGAGCAGCAAATATAATAATAATCATAAAACCGGAAATCCGAAGTAAAATCCAGTACAAGCAAATATGGCGAGGCATACCACAGATTCATAGCCGTCTAAGTTGCAGGCTTCAGTATGCGTCTCATTCCACATACTTTTACTTACAACTTAAAGAGCAGGTTATTATCTTGACACTTTATTATTACTCGTCTTACCCTGATATCTAGATATGTGAACTAGCGTCCCAGCACACATATATCCATATTTGAGTAAAGCAAGACTGTTATTGGAAACCAGCGGGGGTATCAACGAACTATGTTTACAGTGGGTCCCGTGCTTGCCCGGGACCACGGTCAATGACGTTCCGTTATTGGTACTCGGAACCAGCCGCAAGGCGTACAGGAGGGTCTTATGGAATGCCCTTATCAAGATGGTATCAGGAATGAGGGAGCCAGCACTCCCCTCGGTCGCCTGGAGGCCCACAGGTCAGACCGGAAGTTTTAGTTGCACAACATGCCTAGTACCACTGTAAACACGAACACATATTGATAGCCGCAAGTTTTCTCCGACCCGATGCAAGTTGTCCAGTTTTATGGTTTATTAGATGATTATCAGATTTCGGGAATGAGCAAGAGCAAGTCAGGATTATCAGGAATACATGTATATCAGGAGTACTGGTTCGTACTATAAGGTATCACATGTGTAACAGGAGTACAGTTTGTACTATCAAGATGTCAGGTCATCATTCCCGTTATCGTGATAATCATGAGAGTCAAGTATATCATGCCGGGTGTCAAGTGATAGCATGACAGGAGGATGATATTTAGCAGGTGACAAGTCATGTCAAAAGATTGATATTAGTCCGGTGGCAAGTCATACCTTAACAAGAGGTCTTGCCAAGAAGTATCATGTCTAGAGTCAGGTGATAACACATCAGTTGACAGGTAATGCAACAGGTATTAAATAGTAGCATGTGTAAAGCATGTCAGGTAAGTACATGCATGTGATAGAATAGTAGCTGAGCACAACCAAGCGGAGCTAAGCAAGCTGGAGGCACAGACAGCAAACAGAGTTTAGACACTAATGCGCTCTGCGAGGTTACCGGGACAACTCGGTTAAAGATACGAGTAGAAAATCCGGCAGCATCTCGCCTAAACGAATTTAGTGAATAAAGCGCTGAGCGCTAAGTATGCTCACCAGACGGAGCTGAGAAACCTGACGGTCCCAATCACGTCTCCTTTGAGATAGTGAGAGACCGGAGGCTGAAGGGTTCAGAGAAACCTGACGGTCCCAATCATGTCTCCTTCGAGATAGTGAGTGACCGGAGGCTGAAGGGTCGGCCACGCATAGTATAAAGCAGTAAAATACATTACAGGCATGATATATGTACAAGAATTAAACTACCCTAATACAAGCATTCGTCACAGAGCAATACATGTCCAGTCATTGGCACTCGGCCATACACAGATACAGGGACGCAGCCCAATACATAATACATGAAAATATGGAATAAAATACATGTCGACCCGACAAAGCGGGGAAACCCAAATGGAGGCGAGAGCGAGGACACTCGCCTAAATCTTCGGAAAAGCTGGAAACTCCGAAATCCGGGAACTCGCACACGCGCCATAAAATATAATAATATATAAATATTTGGAGAGAGAAAGTGAAGAGGAGAGGGAAAGAATTAGAGAGAAAGAGAGAAGTCTAGAGAGAGAAAGAGAGCTAGAGAGAGAAATATATGGAAGGAGAGAGTACACAGAGAGACGCGGGTTTTTGAGAGTGAGACGCGGGAGTCGCAGACGCGGGAGTCGCGTCGCGGGATTAGCAAACACAGGAATCACAGGCGCGGGTGTCGCGTCGCGAAGATGCTACAAACGCAGGGTTCGAGACCCGCGTTCAAATCAGGACGCGAGGAGAACGCGGACGCGGTCGTGGGTTCCGCATCGCGTTAGCACGAGGAGATCACAGACGCGGGTATTAGCTCCGCGTCGTGTCGATACAAGAACGCGAAGGCCGCGTTGAACAGATGCCAAGAACGCGAAGATTCGCGTTAAGGGGTTATCGGGACGCGGGGGTGAGATCCGCGTCAGTAATATAACAGAGAGAGACAGGGAGATAAGGAAAGACAGTACATGAGAGAGAGAGATTCCTAGAGAGAGAATCTAGAGAGAGAAAGAGTGAGTTAGAGAGAGGAGAAAGAATCTTGAGAGAGAGAGAGCTTCTAATGGGAGGAGAGAGAGAAGAGAGAGAGAGAGAAGAGGGCAGGAGAGAGAGAGAGAGAAAGGATAGGAGAGAGAGAGAGAATTCAGGAGTGAGAGAGAGAGAAGAACAGGGAAGAGAAACAGAGAGAAGGGGGGCTGTTGCCTCCCCCCGCTCACACACAAAGCGCCCCCCCTCTGGGGGCGCTCGGCCTGGCCGCCGGCCAGGTGGCGGCGCCGGGCGGCGCCGGCCGCCGGCAGGGGGAGTGGCGCCGGCTACTCCCCAGGAGAAAGGGGGAGAAAGAGGGGGCTGTTGCCCCTCAACAGAGAAGGAGAGGGGGGGCTGTTGCCCCCCTCAGCCCACGCACAGGGGGCCCAGGCGGGCACCCTGGCCGCCCACGGCCGCCGGCACACCGCCGGCGGCGCCCAGAACTGGGGTGGCGCCGGCCACCCAGGGAGGAGAAGGAGGAGGGGGCAGCTGCCCCCTCCACACAAGCGTACAGGGGGCCAGGAGGCCCCCTGGCCGCGCCCAAGGCCGCCGGCGGCGGTCAACCCTCGCCGGGGCGCCGGAGGAGAAGAGGAGAGGCCGACGATGTGGAGGTGGTCGGATCCAAGGTGAGGAAGAAAATGGAAAGAAAAGAAAAGGAAAGAAAGGAAAAGAAAAAGAGAGAGAGGGGAAGGAGATGGCCGGGCTTTGGGTCCCTTGCTGGCGTCGTGGTGGCCGGAGGCGCCGGAGGCGCCGGCGGCGGTGGTGGTGGCCGGTTGGGTGTCAGCTGCCAATGGAGAGGGAGGAAAAGAAGAAGAAGAGAAAAGAGAAAAGAAAGGAGAAAGAAAAAATAAGGGAAAAGAAAAAGAAAAGAAAAGAAAAAGAAGAGGAGGGGGATGTGATGGAGAGATGGGATTGATGGGAGAGGGAATTAAATGAGGGGGTGAGGTGGCGTTGGTGAAGTCGGTTGAGGGAAAAGAAAAGGAAAGAAAGAAAGAAAGAAAGAAAAGATAAAAATAATAATATTATAATATGGTCGCGAAAAATCGATGTTTTGAAAAAATCTCAAAAAATACCGGAGGTAGAAAACGTCATCTTGAGGAATAATATGAAATCGGTTTTCAGAAATAAAATCCCGTTTTCAAATTAAAAATCCGAAAGTCAACCGCCGATACCGGTCTACACCGGGTCGGCCGGATTTTGATAAATTCTGAAAAATCTCAGAAAATGTATTAAAGAATAAAATATGATTTTAAGAAGTAAAGTAAAAGTAGAATTTAGAAATTCAATTCTGATTGTAAACTAAAAATCCTGGAATCAACCAGCGATACTGGCCGACACCGAATCCGGTGGAATTTTCATAAATTCATAAAATCCTCAGAAAAAGTATTTAGATAGAAAATGTGATTTTAAGAAATAATGTAAAAAGGCACTTTAGTAATTCCAATCCGTTTGTAAATTAAAAATCCGAGAATCGGTTAGCGGTACTGGTCGACACCGGTTTGAAGATTTTCAATTTAATTCAGGAAAATTCCAAAAAATCATAGAAAATCTAAAATATTGGAAAACGATGTTTAAAACTGAAACCCGTCAAATCGGAATATCAGAATGTCCAAATCAAGCAATTCACTAGGATCGGGTTCTCGGTTCAGATCAGAGCTGACTCCGAGTCCGTGAATCCGGATCCATGACAAACAATCATATAAAGAATTCATAATACAAAACAAATACAGGAAGTAAATTGAAAAATACGATCGAAAAATCTGAATACGCAACTAAGTACGTATTCTGGGAGCGGGGTGTTACAATCCATCCACCTTACAAAAAATTGCGTCCTCGCAATTTCGATAAGGGGTAAATTGAACACAAGGAGGACAAGGGCGGAACTTATACCACTCAAGATATGAAGCACTATAGGTAGGGCTCTCAAGTTGACTGAACAATAATCAGAATATAGATATCCTCTGCACTTCCGGCCGGATAAATCTTCGAACAATGCCGAATAATACTAACTGATAACACAGCTTTGCAATAGAATTCCCGCTGTACTGCATACTTAATGTCACTCTGAGGATGAGCCAGAATATTAAAGATAAGGAAAACCCCGATAGTCCTGAGCATAATAAAGAAGACCTGATAGTTAAGAATTCCGAAGACCAAGCATCGATCACTCTGAAAGATATAGCCGAGAATATAGAATATCCGTAGAGAATCCCGACTACTGACTTCTGAAAGATAACCCGTTCGAGATCAATCCTGAGAATACCCGAGCTTCATAGAGTTAGCCGAAGAGATCATATCATAGCTTCACTCAGAACTAGCCGCTACCTCTCTAGTATATCCATATCTTAAGTTGGTATAGAGGCTTCGAAAAACCAAAACAGGGGAAGGATGGAAGAGATTAGGAATCAAAGGAAGGATGATCAAGAATAGATAACTCTGTACTTGTAGTTGGATTGTATAACCAGGACTCATGCATTCCAGTTGCAAATTCCTTTACCATTAATTTGCCGTCTGGACGTACTGAGGATGTAGAGCCTAGGCTCTGATACCACCCTGTAACGCCCCGATCCCGGCGGGTACGGAGACGTTACTGCAACGTATATACGCGGGTCAGAAATACCCTCACGTATATACGCTAAGCATCAGTACAGGCAAGAATCAGAGTACGGAAGCACGTGGTGCATAATACATTCCAACATATGAGTACAATACAAAGTTATCACCAGAGGTGATCCAATATTACATAAATATTACATCATTGATATGCGCAATTGCGAGATTACAAGAAATGTACAAGTATGAATAGTACACGGGCACTCACGAGTTTACAAAAGGAAAACTCGAGAGGCACACAAGGGGGCCTAGAAGGATAGAGCTCTGGATGATCAGCTGGAGATCCACGCTACCGCTGCGCCACTCTGATCAGCAACTAGGGGAATCCACACGCTCCAAGCTCCATGACCTGGACATGAGGATCCAGGGGAGTCAGATAGAACTCCCCAGGCGAGTGGTGATACAAAAGCCAGATGGCGTGCTGAGATAAGTACAAGTGTATCGATAAAACCGAATCATAATCATGCATTGAAAACCGTGTCGTGAGTATAAACATGCAGGAGCTAGTAGACATAGAACAAGTGATATCAAACAGGAAGTGTTCATGGTATGATAAGATAAGAATAGGAGACTGAAGGAATGGAATACAGGTGGTGAAGCAGGGTATGAGCAGCAAATATAATAATAATCATAAAACTGGAAATCCGAAGTAAAATCCAGTACAAGCAAATATGGCGAGGCATACCACAGATTCATAGCCGTCTAAGTTGCAGGCTTCAGTATGCGTCCCATTCCACATACTTCTACTTTCAACTTAAAGAGCAGGTTATTATCTTGACACTTTATTATTACTCGTCTTACCCTGATATCTAGATATGTGAACTAGCGTCCCAGCACACATATATCCATATCTGAGTAAAGCAAGACTGTTATTGGAAACCAGCGGGGGTATCAACGAACTATGTTTACAGTGGGTCCCGTGCTTGCCCGGGACCACGGTCCATGACGTTCCGTTACTGGTGCTCGGAACCATCCGCAAGGCGTACAGGAGGGTCTTATGGAATGCCCTTATCAAGATAGTATCAGGAATGAGGGAGCCAGCACTCCCCTCTGTCGCCTGGAGGCCCACAGGTCAGACCGGAAGTTTTAGTTGCACAACATGCCTAGTACCACTGTAAACACGAACACATATTGATTGCCGCAAGTTTCCCCCGACCCGATGCAAGTTGTCCAGTTTTATGGTTTATTAGATGATTATCAGATTTCGGGAATGAGCAAGAGCAAGTCAGGATTATCAGGAATACATGTATATCAGGAGTACTGGCTCGTACTATAAGGTATCACATGTGTAACAGGAGTACAGTTTGTACTATCAAGATGTCAGGTCATCATTCCCGTTATCGTGATAATCATGAGAGTCAAGTATATCATGCCGGGTGTCAAGTGATAGCATGACAGGAGGATGATATTTAGCAGGTGACAAGTCATGTCAAAAGATTGATATTAGTCCGGTGGCAAGTCATGCCTTAACAAGAGGTCTTGCCAAGAAGTATCATGTCTAGAGTCAGGTGATAACACATCAGTTGACAGGTAATGCAACAGGTATTAAATAGTAGCATGTGTAAAGCATGTCAGGTAAGTACATGGCATGTGATAGAATAGTAGCTGAGCACAACCAAGCGAAGTTAAGCAAGCTGGAGGCACAGACAGCAAATAGAGTTTAGACACTAATGCGCTCTGCGAGGTTACCGGGATAACTCGGTTTAAGATACGAGTAGAAAATCCGGCAGCATCTCGCCTAAACGAATTTAGTGAATAAAGCGCTGAGCGCTAAGTATGCTCACCAGACGGAGCTGAGAAACCTGACGGTCCCAATCACGTCTCCTTCGAGATAGTGAGAGACCGGAGGCTGAAGGGTCCAGAGAAACCTGACGGTCCCAATCACGTCTCCTTCGAGATAGTGAGTGACCGGAGGCTGAAGGGTCGGCCACGCATAGTATAAAGCAGTAAAATACATCACATGCATGGTATATATACAAGAATTAAACTACCCTAATACAAGCATTCGTCACAGAGCAATACATGTCCAGTCATTGGCACTCGGCCATACACAGATACAGGGACGCAGCCCAATACATAATACATGAAAACATGGAATAAAATACATGTCGACCCGACAAAGCGGGGAAACCCAAATGGAGGCGAGAGCGAGGACACTCGCCTAAATCTTCGGAAAAGCTGAAAACTCTGAAATCCCGGGAACTCGCACACGCGCCATAAAATATAATAATATATAAATATTTGGAGAGAGAAAGTGAAGAGGAGAGGGAAAGAATTAGAGAGAAAGAGAGAAGTCTAGAGAGAGAAAGAGAGCTAGAGAGAGAAATATATGGAAGGAGAGAGTACATAGAGAGACGCGGGTTTTTGAGAGTGAGACGCGGGAGTTGCAGACGCGGGAGTCGCAGACGCGGGAGTCGCGTCGCGGGATTAGCAAACGCAAGAATCACAGACGCGGGTGTCGCGTCACGAAGATGCCACAAACGCGGGGTTCGAGACCCGCGTTCAAATCAGGACGCGAGGAGAACGCGGACGCGGTCGTGGGTTCCGCATCGCGTTAGCACGAGGAGATCACAGACGCGGGTATTAGCTCCGCGTCGTGTCGATACAAGAACGCGAAGGCCGCGTTGAACAGATGCCAAGAACGCGAAGATTCGCGTTAAGGGGTTATCGGGACGCGGGGGTGAGATCCGCGTCAGTAATATAACAGAGAGAGACAGGGAGATAAGGAAAGACAGTACAGGAGAGAGAAAGAGATTCCTAGAGAGAGAATCTAGAGAGAGAGAAAGAGTGAGTTAGAGAGAGGAGAGAGAATCTTGAAAGAGAGAGAGCTTGTAATGGGAGGAGAGAGAGAAGAGAGAGAGAGAAGAGGGCAGGAGAGAGAGAGAAAGAAAGGATAGGAGAGAGAGAGAGAGAGAATTCAGGAGTGAAAGAGAGAGAGAGAAGAACAGGGAAGAGAAACAGAGAGAAGGGGGGCTGTTGCCTCCCCCGCTCACACACAAAGCGCCACTCCTCTGGGGGCGCTCGGCCTGGCCGCCGGCCAGGTGGCGGCGCCGGGCGGCGCCGGCCGCCAGCAGGGGGAGTGGCGCCGGCCACTCCCCAGGAGAAAGGGGGAGAAAGCGGGGGCTGTTGCCCCCTCAACAGAGAAGGAGAGGGGGGGCTGTTGCCCCCCTCAGCCCACGCACAGGGGGCCCAGGCGGGCCCCCTGCCCGCCCACGGCCGCCGGCACACCGCCGGCGGCGCCCAGAACTGGGGTGGCGCCGGCCACCCCAGGGAGGAGAAGGAGGAGGGGGCTGCTGCCCCCTCCACACAAGTGCACAGGGGGCCAGGAGGCCCCCTGGCCGCGCCCAAGGCCGCCGGCGTCGCGCCGGCGGCGGTCAACCCTCGCCGGGGCGCCGGAGGAGAAGAGGAGAGGCGACGATGTGGAGGTGGTCGGATCCAAGGTGAGGAAGAAAATGGAAAGAAAAGAAAAGGAAAGAAAGGAAAAGAAAAAGAGAGAGAGGGGAAGGAGATGGCCGGGCTTTGGGTCCCTCGCCGCGTCGTGGTGGCCGGAGGCGCCGGCGGCGGTGGTGGTGGCCGGTTGGGTGTCAGCTGCCAATGGAGAGGGAGGAAAAGAAGAAGAAGAGAAAAGAGAAAAGAAAGGAGAAAGAAAAAATAAGGGAAAAGAAAAAGAAAAGAAAAGAAAAAGAAGAGGAGGGGGATGTGATGGAGAGATGGGATTGATGGGAGAGGGAATTAAATGAGGGGGTGAGGTGGCGTTGGTGAAGTCGGTTGAGGGAAAGAAAAGGAAAGAAAGAAAGAAAGAAAGAAAGAAAGAAAAGATAAAAATAATAATATTATAATATGGTCACGAAAAATCGACTGTTCCGGAAAAATCCCAAAAAATACCCGGAGGTAGAAAACGTCATCTTGAGGAATAATATGAAATCGGTTTTCAGAAATAAAATCCCGTTTTCAAATTAAAAATCCGGAAGTCAACCGCCGATACCGGTCTACACCGGGTCGGCCGGATTTTGATAAATTCTGAAAAATCTCAGAAAATGTATTAAAGAATAAAATATGATTTTAAGAAGTAAAGTGAAAGAGAAATTTAGAAATTCAATTCTGATTGTAAACTAAAAATCCTGGAATCAACCAGCGATACTGGCCGACACCGAATCCGGTGGAATTTTCATAAATTCATAAAATCCTTAGAAAAAGTATTTAGATAGGAAATATGATTTTAAGAAATAATGTAAAAAGGCACTTTTAGTAATTCCAATCTATTTGTAAATTAAAAATCCGGGAATCGGTCAGCGGTACTGGTCGACACCGATTTGAAGATTTTCAATTTAATTCAGGAAAATTCCAGAAAATCATAGAAAATCTAAAATATTGGAAAACGATGTTAAAACTGAAACCGGTCAAATCGGAATACCAGAATGTCCAAATCAAGCAATTCACTAGGATCGGGTTCTCGGTTCAGATCAGAGCTGACTCCGAGTCCGTGAATCCGGATCCAAGACAAAACAATCATATAAAGAATTCATAATACAAAACAAATACAGGAAGTAAATCGAAAAATACGATCGAAAAATTTGAATACGCAACTAAGTACGTATTCTGGGAGCGGGGTGTTACAGGAATATATGTCCACATCATTTCGGAGCATACGTCGATATTTTCAAGTAAATGTCCACATTTTCGAAAATATGTCCAGCTTATGAAATATATGTGTTTTCTTTACTATCCAATGTTTATACTTTGCTACTAACTTTAGTACTAATCTTACTCAGTAATCAAATTGGAAATGTGAGTTTTTTCATTTTATATTTATCTATAAATTTTAGAATATATGTCTATATTTTGAAAAAAAATGTCCACCTTTCTGAACTATATGTCTACTTTTGGAATATATGTTTACATTTTAAAAAAAATGTCCACATTTTGGAATATATGTTCAACTGTTCGAATATATGTTCATATTTGAAAACTTGAATAGTAGGTATAATATATGTCCATATTTTCGAAAATGTGTCAAACTATTGGAACATATGTCCACATTTGGGAACATGTCTACCTTTGGAGTGTACGATCACAAAATATAAACCATCTTTACAACTAATAAAATTTGTATCTATGTTTCAAAAATTGTTTTCTGCTCAGGGTTATAACGAGCCACTGGAGAGTCATGGTGCTCGCTAGAGTCGGAGAAGCTTAGTGCTGCGATCTTCACAAATCGGGGGCTTCACAGATCGGGGTTGAGCATAAATTAATAAAAAAGATAAAAAGATAAATAATTATTCATATGTTAAATGATTTTTGTCTTATAAAATAAAGATTAAATGATTTATAAATAAAGTTATTAATTAAATTTTTTCATTTATTTTATTTTTCAAATATTTAAATATTTTTTTATAAGTATTTTAATCAAGTTAACAAAATGAAGTGGACAAAAACTATTAAAATGAACAGCAAAACAATTGCTTTAAGAATTTTGAATTGAGCAGCAAAATAATTAAAGTAACTGTCATCAAAGATTTCATACTATATCACGTGGGCCAATTAAAGGATAAATGACATCACATGGGTCAATTAAAGTAAGGACAATATAGACAATACGAATATACGCCAAGCCATATATTGAGACAGAGAACTGTAAACAAAGAAAACTTAATCAAAGAGTTTTTGACATTATTTTTTCTTCAGGAGTTTTTGACACAAGTCAAACTCCCTTGAGATCTAAAAGTAATTTTTCCTAAAAATTATAACAAAGGTTAATAGAAATGTCAAAGAAACAATAAACTATAACGGTGGGTGACATTATGAAGCGGGAAGTGAAATCATCATAGAGTCATCAAAGATGATATCCAACTCTGAGCCCTATAGTAGAAGAAGATTTCGCTTGAAAAACCTTTTGATTCTATTAATGCCAAACTAGCCGTATCAATCTCACAAGTTTACTTTACTGCGTGAGATATTAGATAACCTTCGATCACTCTAGAGTGAAAACTTGTTAACTTAATAATAAACAATAGTGAATAGATTAGACAAGCCCACGTGAAAGACTCCCTTAGTTAATAATAAATAATTAAACAACTACTGTCTGCAAGCCAACTTCTTCAGCCCCTCCGAAAATCAAATCAAAATTTTCAATGATTCTTGGAGGAGATTGAAGAAGTTGGATGGGAGCTGATTGCTCTCAAAAATCCTTTCTTACCATCAAAATTTGCAACAATCCATCAAACTCCACCCCATTTTCTTCGTAAATAACAACAATAATCAGCAGCAAGCTAACTACTTCATTCTCCTTGATGTTTACGAAGGATCATTCATCATAAGGACCAAAGAAATCATCAAATCCAAAGAGAATGAAGTAGTTAGGTTGGCAACTGATTCAAAGAGAACCAAAAAAAAACTGAAATTTTTTTATTTGTGGAAATTGAAAATAATAATCAGCAGCAAGCCAACATCTTCAGCCGCTTTAATTTAATGGTGATTTCTCCATCGAATCAAAGAGGCTGAAGAAGTTGGGTTGGCGGCTGAGTGACGAGAAATAGTTGCAAGCGCGCATCGTATCAAAGAGGGTGTCGGCGTCAGGAGCGTGAGACGGAGTGGGGTGGGGGTCGGAAATTTTTGGTTTATGTGTGTGAGTCACATACACATTATAAGAAGGTTAATCTTACATGTGAACCTTCTTATAATATATAAGAGCTCTAGAAAATATAAAACTTTGGGCCTGTTTGTGTCGTTGCAAAACGGCGCAAGTCGTAAAATGAGAATGGAAAAAGTGAACTGTAGCAGAGAAAATATATTGTGTTTTACGGTGTTTGGAGAAAGTGTAAATGGTAAAGTATATTGCGTTTTACGGTGTTTAGTTGGTAATGTAAAAGTGTAAGTTGAAAAGTTAACCACAAAATTAACTGTAGCAGTGATTTAAATATTATAAATACTATTAAATTAAATCTACTATTGCAAATTAAATGTATTAATAAATTTGAGATAAAAAATTAATAATCTTAATATTTTATTTATAACAATAATATTAATAAAATATTAGTATAAATAGTAAAATATTACTAAAATATTAACTAAATAAATAATATAAAATTTTAAGAAAATCTAAAGAACATTAATAAAATTTTAAGAATACTAATAAAATATAAATAATAAAAAATCTTACAAAAATAATAAAATATAGTTATAATATTATAATATTAAAAATACTTAAAAATTATTGTAATATAAATTTTATTATAATGTTATTGTAATATTATAGAAATATAAATTAACAAAGTAAAATATAATTATAATTTAATAATAAATTATCATTATAGTATTATTATACTGAATTATTATTACAATATTAACATAATAAAATATTAATATAATAATAAAATATTATGATATTAATAAAGTAATTTTTTATATTAAAAATAAATAATTAAATATATAGTAATTTTATATTAAAGTATAATATTGTTATATTAATAAAATATTAACTCTAAATAAAATAATAAAAAATGGAATAAGTATTAATAAAATAATAAAGTATTAAATAAAATATTAAATAAAAATATTAAATTAACATAGTAAAATATTAAATATTAAAACAATATTAAAAAACAATAAAAAAATTAAAGATTATAAAATAATAAATAATTAAATAAGAAATTGAACACTATTTAAAATAATAAATATTTAATAATATTAAATTATATATTGATTATCAAGTAACTGTTTTGAACCGTAAGTGTATTGCATTTGAGAGTTACATGACCACAAAATTAACTGTAGCAACTACAAGTGGGAAAATATGAGTGTAAAATTGAGATTTACATGACCACAAATTTAACTGTAGTAACTGTAAGTAGGAAAAGAAGAGTTGTATTTTGTAACTTATTTTTTAGCGAAACAAACAACAAAAAATGGAAAAGAAGTTTTATGACTTACGTTTTGTGACGTTTTACGACGAAACAAACACGCCCTATGTACTCTTAAAATTTGATTTATTCACGTAAAATTGGCCCCTCTTATATTTTATATGTGTCAAAATAAACCAAATCCATTAGGTCAGAATCGGGGGAGGGAGCGAGGTCGGGGCTAGGGCCACAGGAGAGAGGAAAAAATTAAAAAACAGAAGTTTGGGTCGGATTTAAGTAAAAAAATCCGCTCCGGTCTGGGTTTCACAAGCTCAGACGTTAAATTAAATAAATTATGCGTCAATTTAAATAAATACTTTGTCTGGATTCATCTAACCTGCACACAAATTTAACCACACCCTGAGACTTTCACCGACATATTTTCTGGAGAGGTTACTGCTTTTTAAAAAAATAGCTTTTTTTTTCTGGTGTCCATCCTCTCCCTATTAAACACCCCCTCTCCGCCGTCGAAGGGGAGCAATTTCCTGCTGTCCTCCCGTTCTCATTTTCTCTCTCCTCTCTCTCTCTTTTCTTTCTCTCTCCTCCCACCAAAAAAATGGACCGCCGCCGGCGACTCCCTTCGAAGCCCCCCGCCCCTCCCCTACCCCTCCCGGCGGCGGCGGCCCCCGCCATCTCCCCCAACATCAAGACCCCAACAATCACCGCTTCTTCTACTAACAACAGCAGCAACAATCTAATAGTTCAGCCCCAGCCTAGGCTCCAGGCCTCGGACGCGCTCCCTCTGCCGATTCGGCACACGAACAAGCTCTTCTCGGCCCTCTTCATGGCCTCCCTCTACTTCCTCATGTCCCGCTGGCGCGACAAATTCCGCGCCTCCTCCCCCCTCCACCTCCTCTCCCTCTCCGAGATCCTCGCCGTCTCCGCCTTCGTCTCCTCCCTCATCTACCTCATTTCCTTCTTCGGCATCGCCTACGTCCAGTCCTTCGTCTCCTCCCACGACGACGACGACGACGTCGTCGATGTCGGCCCCGATCCCATCACCTGCCCCCTCCTTGCCCCAAACCCACCTGAAATCAATAATATCTCGCTTGAAGATCAAGAAATCGTGAGTTCGGTCGTCTCCGGCGCCATCCCGTCCTACATTCTCGAGTCCAAGCTCAACGACACCCGCAGGGCCGCCAGGCTCCGCCGAGAATCGTTAAAGATTATAACCGGCCGGAGCATTGACGGGCTGCCTCTCGATGGGTTTGATTACGACTCGATCCTCGGCCAGTGCTGCGAGATGCCGGTGGGTTACGTGCAGCTGCCAGTGGGGATCGCCGGCCCGCTGGTTCTTGATGGGAGGGTGTATTACGTGCCAATGGCGACGACTGAGGGGTGCCTCGTGGCGAGCACCAACAGGGGGTGCAAGGCGATTGGGGAGTCAGGAGGGGCGATGAGCGTTGTGCTCAGGGATAGGATGACGAGGGCGCCGGTGGTGAGGTTCGGGACGGCGGCGAGGGCGGCGGAGCTCAAGTTGTTCTTGGAGGACCCGGCCAATTTCGAGACGCTGGGGCTGGTTTTAACAGGTAAGATGATTTGTGATTGGATTTTTTGGTTGGTTTTGGCTTGTTTGCGAGTGCCCATGATTTGTTTGATGACGCCTCTGTGTCTTTTTCTGTTCTGCTTCTGTTTCTTTCACAGTGAAAATTACGTATACTGCTTGGGTAGGATTGATGTCCGTTGCCTTTGATTTTCTATTTCCTTATGGAATTTGTTTCTCTTTCACAAAAACTATTATCTTTTTTGGAAAAGATTATAACGTTGCTATCATGTCTTTTTGTGCAATCACTGCTACATAACGAGATTTGAATTTGGCTAGTAATTGGATTGTCGTTTGTAATTTTCCCTTGTTTTATAGGTTCAATAATGTGTTTGATCACGGGTCTGTGTGGCTTTTATGATTATTTGCCCCCCCTTTCCTTTTTGTTATTAGAAAATTGGTCATGGATTCCTCTCTTTTCAATTAATTTAGAGAAAATCTCAATTACAAACTTATTTTCATTTTAGCCTCAATTTACGTCAGCATAAATTGGTTTCTCTTAATCGCCACTTCTTTGTATATTTCATTTTATTTTTTATCTTTCCGCAGTGCTCTTTTCTCTCCCCTTAATTCTGATCCTGACGCAGAGTAATTCACGAATCGATCTACGAGCTCAGGTTGTCGTGAGGGGCTGGAAGGAGGGCGGGGAGCCCCTGGACCAATTTTTTTTTAAATCGATCTTTTGTTGATCTCGTTTATTCGTGCTCGCGATGAGTTTTGTTTGTGTTTGTGATTAGTGTGGTATTTAGATCTGAATTATATATCGATCATTACTAAATGCAGTCGAAGTTCTCACAAAGTCCACATGTAAAAAATTGTGACCTTGAGTTTTTAATTTGTTTTCGGTTAGATGATGCTGAAATGCGAGAAATCTTTTATGTGAGAAATGCGACTCATGATCGAATTTTGATTTTTTGAAGAGCTCGGGTTTTAGAGGGGAGCAGCATAATGAGAGAAGAAATGGTCGCAGTCCTCGTAATAAAGACTGCGATCATGATCACAATCCTTATTAATGGTTGCAATCCTCATAAGAAGGACCGCGACCATGGCCACAATCCTTATAAAAAGGACTGCGCTCATTATGAGTAGGACTCCTCATAATAAGGACTGCGACCATGGTAGTAGTACTTATTATGAGTAACAATACTCATAATAAGGACTGCAACCATGAGGACTGCAACCAGACTGAAATCCCCCTTTTGTTATTTGTATTGTGCTTTAATTGATTAGGAGGGATGTTATCTTACGTTTGATTGTTAAAAGATTTGATTTTCACTAAAGGGTTTGTTTGTTTCCCTGTAAAAGGCCGCAAAATCGTAAGTCGTAAAACCTCTTTTCCATTTTTCACTGTTTGTTTCGCTGCAAAACAACTTGCAAAATACAACTCTCATTTCCCACTTGCAGTTAGTACAGTTAATTTTGTGGCCATATAAATCTCACTTTTACATTCAAATTTTCCCACTTGCAACTGCTACAGTTAATTTTGTGGTCATGTAAATTCCACTTGTAGTACACTTGCAGTCTTAAAACAGTTACTTGATAATTAATATATAATTTAATATTATAAATATTTAATATTTTAATAGTGTTTAATTTCTTATCTAATTATTTTATATTTGTATTTTTTAGTTTTTTATTATTTTTAATATTGTTTTAATATTTAATATTTTATTATTTTAATTTACTTTTTTATTTAATATTGTTATTTAATACTTTATTATTTATTAATATTTACACCAATTTTCTTAATATTTTATTTAGATTTAATATTTTATTAATATAACAAAAATATGCTTTAATATAAAATTATTATATACTTAATTATTTATTTCTAAATATAAATAATTACTTTATTAATATTATAATATACTTTAAAATTATATTAATATTTTATTATGTTAATATTGTAATAATTCATTATAATAATATCATGATAATATTTATTATTAAATTTATAATTATATTTTACTGTGTTAATTTTATATTTTTATAATATTCCAATATTATTATAATAAAATTTAATATTATAATAATCTTAAGTGTTTTATAATATTATAATATTATAACTATATTTATTATTTTTCTTAAGATTTTTTTCAATATTTATGTTTTATTAGTATCCTTAAAATTTTATATGTTCCTTAGATTTTCTTAAAATTTTATAATTATTTATTTAGTTAATATTTTAGTAATATTTTACTAATTTTACTAATATTTATTAATATTATTGTTATAATTAAAATATTAAAATTATTAATATTTTATCTCAAATTATTAATACAATTTAATTTTCAATAGTATTTATAATATTTAAATCACTGCTACAGTTAATTTTGTGGCCAGCTTTTCCACTTATACTTTTAAATTACCAGCCAAACACCGTAAAACACAATATACTTTCTCATTCACATTTTCACTTTACCAACCAAACACCGTAAAACACAATATACTTTTCTATTTACACTTTCACTTTACCAACCAAACACTGTAAAACACAATATATTTTCTCTGTTACAGTTCACTTTTTCCATTCTCATTTTACGACTTACGACTTGCGACGTTTTGCGGCGAAACAAACATGCCCAAAGTTATTGTTCTTTTTGGTGAACAATTACTTAACTTTCATGTTCTTTTTGTACCACTTATGCTACATATTGCATCGTACTATATCTCTAGCTGAAACTCGAGTGATCTCAATTCCTTTAAAATCTAGGATTTTCTTTTGGCTTTTCTTCGTGGTTGAAAATATATTTAGGCATTCAGTATTTTCTCCATGCAATATCAGAAGATAATGTGAAATTATTTTTCATGGGATTTGCAGGTCTAGCAGATTTGCGCGGCTTCAAGGGATCCAGTGCTCACTTGCGGGTAGGAATCTCTACATGAGATTCAGCTGCAGCACAGGCGATGCGATGGGGATGAACATGGTGTCAAAGGGTGTGCAGAATGTCTTGGATTACCTCCAGAGTGACTTCCCTGACATGGAAGTCATTAGCATCTCTGGTTTGGATCTCTCCCTGACCTTTTTGCTTCCAGAATTACTGATTTAGTCAATATTAAATCTTTTACAATTTAATTGTCCCCGTTTGCCATTAATTGATGATGAAATGTCCGATTGATAATGTCTCGATGTTCTCAATTATGGCTTTAAATTATTAGTCCTGTCAACATTTGTGGGGTTTTAGATTTTGCAGTGATAGTTCCAGTATTAAAGTAATCTTCATACCATGGAAATTTGTCGCTCCTTTCACCTTTTGGCATTTGAACTATAATCTCTAACCATATTAGGTATCACCTCATTCTACCTTCTAGTTGGGGAAGTTAACCTTCATGACCACTTGTATGTTTTTTCATGTGTCTATTTCTTTGTTGTTTCTCCCCCTTTCAAGTGGTCCTCGGTGTTATGTCGCGATAACAAGTGATGCGATTGTGTATCATATAGTGGAGCTTGTTGTGTATCTTGTTAACAGAAGAACATTATGTAATTATGTGTTATATGAAGATTATATCCTAGCCTTGTTCTATATATTGATAATGTACATCAAGGGTTATCGTCATCATCTACCTGCTACTTTGTAGTTTTTCAGTTGCCTGACTGATCATTTTGTTATATATCCAGCAGTTTGTTCTTTGTTTTATTTTTCACCTAATTTGGACTCTGATAAGTTTCCTTCGTAAATTTTTGGAATGCCAGTTTGGCTGTTTTTTTTTGCCAAATTTCTCTTTCCTAATTCGCTATGCTTAAATTCATCATTTTGATCAATCATGTTCTTCTTTGCTATACAGGTAATTTCTGCTCAGACAAGAAGCCAGCTGCTGTGAATTGGATCGAAGGAAGAGGCAAATCAGTAGTGTGTGAGGCCATCATCAAGGAAGAGGTAGTGAAGAAAGTCCTCAAGACAAACGTACAGGCTCTAGTTGAGCTCAACACAGTGAAAAACCTAGCTGGGTCAGCGATAGCCGGAGCTCTTGGTGGATTCAATGCTCATGCTAGCAACATTGTGACTGCAGTCTTCATTGCCACCGGCCAGGATCCTGCACAGAATGTTGAGAGCTCTCACTGCATTACCATGATGGAGGCGGTTAATGATGGCAAGGACCTCCACGTTTCTGTGACTATGCCATCCATTGAGGTAACAATCTTGCTTCTTAAGATATCAGATTGGATATATTATTTTTCTAGTGACCAATTTGTTTACTGTTGATTTTGTTGACTGTTTGTCTCTGTGGCACCTTATCCAACAAATCTTAGTTTCAATCATACCCAGCAAAACATTAAATGACGACAATTTGCATTTGAAAACGGATCTTATCCAACTGATCTTAGTTTCAACCATAGTCACCAAAACATTAAATGGCAAAAATTTGCATCTAAAAGCACAAAAAGTTCTAATAACATATACTAAAAACGTCAATGATGTTGCGTAAAGTATTGCTGACTGACTTGAATGATGTGCCCAGTATGATGTAGTTTGAAAACGACTTTTTATTTTTATAAGAATTTACTAAAAGCTCTTCATTTTTTTTCTTTTCTTGGTTTACTGTTTTAAAACAAATTTTTTGTTGTTGTTAAATAAATAAACTTTGTTCTCTTTTAACAGAACTTGTTCTAGACAAAGTCTGCTAAAGTTTAGGATTCAGAACCATGAGAGTTAGTTTATTCTATTTTTCACAGAAATTTCACTTTTCTAGTTTATTCTTTCCAAAAATCTGGTATCTTCTATCTAGCCTCCTTTGACTGTGGTATAACTGTATCTTTATATCTTACCATGAAAATGTTTTTTTTAGCAAATTGATCCCACTAGAAGATGAAAAAGATCTCTGCTTTTGCTCACAGGATCTTGTGCTGGGATGTCAGTAATTGTACACCTGAAACTGTTAGTTTCTTTTCATTTTCTTTTTCTTTTTTTCTTTGGCTGGGGACCAGAAGCATGACATAACTGAACCCTGGAAGTCTGCAGCATCTGCTGCATGGTTGTTTAACTTCCAGGAAAGATTTTCCTTTAGCTAACAGGTTCTCTGGAGAAAACTACTACCTGCCCCTTTTTCCCCCACACAACAAAGTAACTAGTTTTTTTAGCAGTTATCCTTTATCACATTTTTTATGTGGAACAGAAACTTTGCTTGTTGTTATGATTATTTTAGACCTATCAGATCATGCATACCGTCTTGTTTGGCGGCGAGAGTTGGCTCAAGAGTAATGTAACTCTTGTTCTAACTCTTGCTAAATAGCCAAAAATTGGTAAGAGTTAGCAAGTTTGCAAAACTTCCATCCAAAATCACTTCTCCAAACCAACTGAAACCCCCTAACTCTCGAGTTAGCATATCTGCCATACTTTGGAATTATTCTCTCTCCCCTCCTTTCTCTCTATTCCAAGTTGTGACTTTTGCTAATTCTACTTCTATTCAACTAACTAATCAAACTCCTAACTCTTGCTACTGTTCACCGCTAAAAAATCATAACTCTCTACTCCATATTTCTTGCTAACTCTTTGTTATTTTTAATTCAGTTTTGCTTCAGTCCGCCAAATAAATATAATAATCTGTTAACAAGACATGAAAAGTTACATATTTTTGTGAGATTAGTGGGTGACTCGTCCATTTGTCATAGACTCGTGATTTGATTGCAACCTGCACCAACTTATTTTTTTGAGACCGATGAAAAAAATTCATATTAACCATTTCCCTTTGTTTTTATGTGGAAATACAGGTTGGAACAGTTGGCGGTGGGACCAGTTGGCATCACAGTCAGCTTGTTTGGATATACTTGGGGTGAAGGGGGCAAGCCTGGAGTCCCCTGGGGCCAGTGCCAGGCTCCTGGCCACAGTCATAGCTGGTGCTGTTCTGGCTGGAGAGCTCTCCCTCATGTCTGCACTGCTGCTGGCCAGCTTGTCAAGAGCCACATGAAGTACAATAGATCCAGCAGAGATATCACCAAAGCTGCCTCCTGAAGGTACAAATTCTTCTTGTGGATAACATAGCAGCAGCCCCCCTTCCAAAAAAAACAAGACAAAAAAAAAGTGATAGAAATCAGCCCAATATTGCCTCATATGGTGAAAGCCAGGCAAGCTTTACTGTGTATCTCCACCTAACTCCTCTTGGTCTCCTCCTTTCTCTAACTGGGTTGCTCACCATGTGATTCAACTTGCAGCACTGTCGTTGCCTCTGTAATCATCAATTGTTTAATGGCAAGGAGGCATCCTGTTGCTGGCTTGCTGTGTCTCTCTTAGTTTAGTCTGCTTGTGTTTGTCTTTTTTTTTTGTACATCATGACCTCAGGAGTTTGTTGTGGCATTGACCTGTGTAGTTTGCTCAAGTCTCTTCTGGTTCTTGGGGTCACCAGAAAACAAATTTATAGATTTGTTGTCATGTTATTAATTCGTTTAATTTTCCACCACCTTGAGGAGAATGTTTTTGTAGCATGTCAGTTTTGAATTTCATCCTTCATTCTTTATAGGTTGCATTTTGATGCCTCAGTATTCCTTTTGTATCACATGTCAACTCCCTATTGACTCCTGTAGTATCTTATGTAAACAAAATCATCAGTAGACAGGATTGTGATTAATGTTATCTGTACAATTTGTGGGAGAATTTATAGTTTGGATCATAATAAGACTTTGATGGTGAAATGCCCATCTGTTGTATTGTAATGGATGTTAGTGAGACTTGCACTGTCCATAAAACGTGGTTTGAAATCTCAGTATCTTGTAAGTTTTTGGTATTGGTTCTTTGTCTGAGATTTAGTGGCTGTTGTTGGTTGAAAACTTAACCATCCAACTATTGGGACTAATCTCCTTTTAGACCATAATGAAGTTTGTTCAGTTTGTAAGAAAGAGAAAACGATGGGTAAATTTCATTAAAACCCTCTTATGTTTTGGATCATTCACACTAAACCTTCTATTTAATTTTCGCTCTCACAAAACCCCAACTATTTTTGATTTTCTCAAATTCACTTTTTTCGTTAGTTTTAAACATCAATGACCCATGTGTCAATTTTTGAACTAAAAGTCTCTCTGTAGCCAATTAATATCTTAATTTGTTTAATTAATAGTTATAATGGTCCATACCATTATTTTTATCTTCTTCACCCACAAACTTTTCTTCTCTGAAATCTTCATAATTCATACCTTAGGCTTTGATAATAAAACTAAGCCCACTAGAACATCCAGTGTTCTAAATATTCCTGATATAACCTCGATATTGCGCCGTATTGTGTTTACGGCACCTAGCCGCAATAATTTGATACATCCAAAACGGATATAGCGTTTTTCATTCAAAATTATCGATAAATATGTATGGACCTGATATATTGGCCGCAATTTCGGCGATTTTGGACCCAAATATAACGTTTACACCCCAAATCTAGGTTAGGTATTTGAGTAATTTGAGTGATGTGGTAATGCGACATTTTGAAGATTCTACACTTGGATATTGATTATGAATTTATAGGCTAATGCAAGTTATCGAGTTAAGTATATCTTAAACATATAAGTATGATGTTTTATGTAGATTTATATAATTTATACATATTTTGTCTTATTGAGATACGATTTAAGACAGAAGATATGATATTTTACAGTCCGATTTTGACATCTGATTTTTGAAAATATCTCCGATATATCCCCATCTCCGATAAATTTTTCTGCCGATGTAGCCTCTGTGGCCGCCATTTAGAACACTGAGAATATCTTATAGATCCAAATCATACTAATGAAACTAAACCTAATATTATTAGGGTTTGTGTAAATAGGAAGTTGATGGATTCATGGTTTCAAAATAAGAATTAGGGTTTGGATAAATGGGAAAATAATGGATTCATAGGTTAGAGATCGGGGTTAGGGTTTGGGTAAAGGATAGGGATTAGGGTTCGGTAATGGGTTCATGAATTAGAGTTTGGGGAAACTGGAAAATGATCAACTCATGAAGTTAGATGGAGGGTTAGGATTTGGGATAAGAATTGAGTAACGAATATGGATTAAAGTTTGGGTAAATAGAAAAATAATGGGTTTATGGGTTAGAGTTAGGGCCTAGGGGTTAGGTAAATCGGAAGATAATGAGTTCATGTGTTAAGAGTGAGAGATAGGGTTTGTGTAGATGAAAATATGATGGGTTCATGCGTTAGAGATAAAGATTAGAATCTGAGTAAATAAAAAGATGATGAGTCCATAGCTTAGAGATAGGATTAGGGTTTGAATATATGGAAGATAATGGGATCATGAGTTATAGGTAAGATTAGATGATGAGTTCATGAGTTAAGTAAAATGAGGGTACAGAAGAAGGAGGGGGACAAACTCATTTGTTATTGGATTTAGTAATTAACCCATATAGGATTCTAGACCCAATATCCCGCAACATAACAGGCAAAACTCTCTTTGACCAATTTTCGTTAACTGAGTTAGCCTAGCAAGGCTTGAGGGGGTTTTGTGAGAGCGAAAATAAATTAGAGAGGTTTTGCGAGAACAGCCCAAAACATGAGAGTGGTCACTGAAATTTACGTAAAAAAAGATTATGCTTTGAACTCCATATCAGGTCCTTAACTCATGTATTTTGAGTCGTTGTGAGTACTGAGCAAGTGGATCCCAAGGGTTAGATTGTATTGACAATATAATTCCCTAGCAAATGGTATCATTCAGACTCTTTTTGGTGGGAATTTTGAGGCTTGATCCATGAGCTTAAAAGTGCATGACAAGAAAAGAACCAAGATAATGATGATCTTCAGGGAGTTGTAAATTTGATTAAGATTGTACGAACATGTATGGAACAGGGTTGGTTTCTTGGAGAGGGTTTGTTAATTAAAAGTTAAAGCACAAGTGTAAACATGCATGTTAAAATTTTAATTTGGTTTTGTCAGTGAAGCAATGGTTGTTGGGAGTTTAGCGAATTTTACAGGTTCCGTTATGCTGCCATCACACACTTGTGACAAGGCATGCTGGTTAATGCTTATCCTCGTATTCCTCCTGTCTAACAACATCATAGATGATGGCAGTTTAGGGTTTCTTAATTCATCTTGGTTTTTAACACATAAAATTAATATCAATTTCTTAATTGTTCTTCTCTTTTTTGTATCTCTATGATGTGGGCTGTCTAAAATTTATTGAGACAAAACTTCAGACGTAGGCCTCACACCAACGCGAAGGTCGCGTTTCAATTAAAATCGGACCTCGCATCCTGTGCTGAACGCAGACTTCAATCAGAAGTGTTTCCAGCTTCGAACACAAGCCTATGAGCTCGGCGTTCTGTCTGTCAACGTAAGATTCGCGTTCTGCTGTAATTGACAATTATAAACTGGGTCAATTTAAACTCATGTTTTTTTCACGTAATGGGAGTTAGTTCCCATTATGGAGAAAATCAAGGGTTCATTTACACCCCAGACTCTCCTATAAATAGTTATGAAAGCTATAGAGAAAGAGTGGAAAGTTCAGCGTTGGTGAAGTTTAAGAAGAGCATTGTCGGCCTTCGAGAGTTCAAGGCAACAAAAAAAGAGTTCCACTCTTTCTAACTTGTTGAGTTCAAGTTTTAAATCTGTTTGAGATTCTTTTAGCCATT